>JAJOOS010000508.1:0-54705 GCA_029582725.1 Solanum chiquidenum
CCCACTCAATTTGACCCCCTGAATAAGAATATGAAGTCGGATTTTCGAAAAACGAAACGGATTTTGAGATATATGGAAATTACAATTATAGGTGTTTCCGAAGCACATTTTCGGGCATTTTTGGGGTCGTTTCATGTGTGTACCGATAATTGGACGGCAGGGGCTTATGTGGACGCAAAGTATAACGAAGGGCATAGACGTACCATTTATCAAAGTTCGGGGGTAAATTCGTCCTTTTTCTCTTTTTTTTATGTAAAAATCTAAGAATTTTTTTCTTCATTGCATTGATTACCATAGATTTGGTTTAAGATGCAAAGAGCTTCCAAATATATACATTTTCAGGTAGCGTATAAAATAATTTAGGTGGTCAAATAAAGTTAGGGTATCTTTAATCATATTTGGTTTCAATTCTACTAAGGTTAAACTTGATGGATAAAGGTATCTGAAGTGGCTTTAAAACGAGCGGACAACTCGAGTTGGAGAGTGGCAACGTACCGGTAACAGCGCTTTCCGACTTTGTGCGTGGGTACTTTCTATCCTAAACATGTGACTAAAAATCTTTCACCATAAACCGAAGATCCACTGGCAATCTTGATTGAAGTGGGGTGCGCAGTCGCAATTTCCATAATGGTATTATTGATGACTCAGAAGGGTGCGCAAGAGAAAACAATTTATGTGTAGTTCAAATAATATCAAAGCAGTAAATAAGTAGACAATTAGCACTTTAAACCATCCAATACAATATCCAAAAACATGAAAAAATAAATAAAAGTCATACATAAGTCAATATTATAAACTCGAATTTTGGTTATCCCCAGCGGAGTCGCCATCTGTCACACCCCTGTTTTTCCCTCAAAATTGATGTTTTTTTGAAGAAACGAGTTTTTCCAATTAAAGTGACATTTCGAAAAGGGACTATTTTATTTATTCAGAGTCACCACTTGAAATTGAGTTTTGGTGTTCCAAGTCACCTTATTTAAATCCCTAATCAAAAGGAAATTTGACTCTTTATTTTGTTTGGTCTGCGGAAACAGAGATCGAGTAAGAAATTTTGTTGACCAAAGGAAATGTATTAGGCACCCCTCGAGTCCCGTGATTCTAGCACGGTCGCTTTACTGACTTTTATATTGCTTGACTTAATTTTTGGATATTATATTATTAGCTAAATAAATAAAAATATTATTTACCCTCATTCTTTGATTTATTTAAATATATTTAAAACTATCTAATTTTATTAGTGTATGACTTTTCATACATTTTTATTATTATTATTTTCATGCTTTCAATGTTTTGGTTCTTCTTCTTTTTTTATTTTACTTTTTCTTTATTTTTTATTGTTACGTTCCTTTTTCTTCTTCTTTTTTCTTAATTTTTTTTTTTAAATAGTTTTGTTCCCTTTTTAAGAAAAATAAAATATTTCATTATATTTTTTTAACATTCTGTACGTTTTGGTTTCTTTTCACTTAACAATTTTTTTAATTTATTATTATCTTTATTTATTTTTTGTTCTGTACGTTTTGTTCCTTCTTTTTTTAAAATATTTTTTACTTAACGTTTTTTTTTTCTTTTTCTGCTTCTTTTCCTAATTCAATTTTCTTGTCCTTTTGCTTCTTTTCCTCTCTTTTTTTTAATTGTTATTTTTTTTTATCTTTCTCAAGATGAATCTCTAAAACTCACAAGCTGACTCAATTAATTCTTGAGATCCTAATATATTATCTCCTAATCACTTTGATTAGTAATTAAATATTCAAGTAATTAAATAACGTGCAATTAATTAACTACATAGATTATCATCTAGTTATCACAAACAAAACATACTTATATCTTCTTAAATTATGAAAAAATAACATGAGGCTAACGTAAAAAAAAATATAAACATGAAACATTGTTCAAGAAAAAATGAGAAATTCATGGCATACATATCTTTTCATGATTAAAAAAAAAGATCAAACATATAGTTTACATAAACTTTTTTTTTTCAAATAGAATAAAATAAACAGATTAATGCAAAACGCACCTTCAAATTGTTTTTGACTAAACAATGGAGAGTAAAGTACAAATCTATAGATTTCCAAAGTTTAGCAAGGCTAACTTTAAGATCCACGAACTTGAAATCACGAATAAAACCTCAAACTCAACTATTATTGTGTTGTGTTTTTTGTTGTTGTTTTAGAAAAAAAGAACGAAAGTTTTCTTCTTCTTCTTTTTTCTGTGCGTGTGTGTTTTTTGTGTTGTTGCTGACTTTTTTTCTTTTTTTAAGATCTCCCTATGTATGTGGGTGTGTAGTGGTATATGTAGATGTAGGGGTTGTGTCGTGTGAGTATGGTGAGTTGGGTGGGTAGAGGTTTACGGGTAATGGGTAATTTAGGTAGTGGGTAGTTTTAGGTTGATTAATTATTATTATTGTTATTATTATTATTTTTATATATTTAATTGTTAATAAAAATAATAATATATATATATATAATAATAATAATAATAATAATAATAATAGTAATGATATTAACTAATTTGAATTAATAAAAATATAAAAGTTAAACAACTAGAACTAAAAAAGTAAATATTAAAGTCACTATCTTATCTATTAAAACTTGAATTAAAATAATACAAATATTTGTTAAGTTTTTTTTTTCTTTCTTAAAAAATAAAACTTATCTACAAATGTCATTCATTTTTTTGTTGTTTTCATATCTTTACTTAATGAAATTAATAAAATAAGGTAAAAGTCAAGATATTAATTAGACTTTTTATAAAATTATTTAAGCTCCAAAAATGGTGTAAAACTTAAGTTCGGTCAAAAATTACGTGTCTACAAAGTGCATGAACGCAACTACCCCAATCATGATTTGGAGATGGCTGCGATTGTATTTGCATTGAAGCTGTGGAGGCAATATCTATATGGGGTTAAGTGTGAAGTGTATACAGGTCATCATAGTTTACAATATGTGTTCACTCAGAAAGACTTGAATTTGAGCCAGAGAATGTGAATGAAGTTGCTGAAAGACTAAGATGTTACTATTCTTTATCACCTGAAAAAAGCTAATGTCGTAGCCGATGCCATGAGTAGAAAAACAGAGAGAATGGGGAGCTTAGCTCATTTGAATGTTCTTTTTCGTTTCTTATGCACAGATTGACCATTATTGGTTCTAAGGATCCAACTTGTAGATCACAATTCACAGTCAAGAGTCTTCAAGATTCTTTTATTTTTTTAGTTTGAACGATTTTTAACCTATTAGTGATTGCAATACGGATATCTCCCATTTTTATTTTTCAAAATAATAATTACTCCCTCCGTTTCAAAATATGAAATTGTGATTGATTGGGTATAGTGTTCAATAAATTAAGAATAAAAGACTTCTTGAAACTTATATTTTAAAATACCAAAATATGAAATTGTGATTGATCGGGAATAGTGTTCAAAAAATTAAGAATAGAAGACTTTTAAAACAAATCATAAATATTCATATGACTATTACTTATCACATTTAGAGTAATCGGAAAGTTTTCAATTAAATTATTTCTAAAATATAGAAAAGTATCAGACTAACTAAAAGAGTGTCAAGTGGAGTACTTAAAATTACCAAACTAGGATCAGAAAACTTTTTAAGTCTGAAGACTTCAACAAGGGATGAGCTTCAAACTATCCCTGTATAACAATCTTTATCAATGTTTAATTCTTCTAGTAAAGATTTACCTATTAGCTGGTCTAACCCAATACATGATGAACGCGGAAGAGGAAAACGTAGACTTCATCATAACTACCAACTTCTTACAAAATTTGAATCGACCAATTATCTGTAATACGCACATTAGGCTTGCGAATGGTTGGAACAGATACTCGATTTCCTTGAATGAAGAGTGGCCCAAGCTCAATTTCCACTTTCTTGTTTCCTGGTTCAATAAGGGCTGTTTTAGCTCCAGGGGACAATCCTAACAATATTATCCTCTCTACAGTGCACTCGGAAGAAAATGTGTCGCTGTCAGCTGTAGACGGGGCTGCATTTGAAGATATAAGCTTCCCATTTGAGAATGTGAAACGCCGATGAATGAAGGCACCTTGTTTGAACGCATAGCTCTTCCCATCATCGATATAAAGCTCACCTTCAGCTGCCTTGGAACTATTAAGAGCTATAACCTGCAGTATAAAACAAGCTGGTTGTTAAAGATGCTCCAAACACTATCACAAAAAGTAGCAAAAGAGTAAGATGGGACCATTAATTGATGATGTAGCATGACCATAAAAAATATTATTGGCAGGTCATTCCTTGTCCCTAGTCGAGAAAACAAGGTGCCATTGAAGGAAGAATTTCGGATTGAGAAGGAAAATGCATTGAATTGGATATGAAGGAAGACAAGTCATTGGCGAGTTTTTCTTTATTCTGTCTAAAAATATTAGTTACAAACTTAAATGTCAGAACTTCGGATTCACAAAGAAAGATATTAGTGAAATTAGTTACGTGCCCTAACACCAGCACAAAGGAAAACATATCAGTTAAAGAACAGATATTCCCAAAAGATTCAAGATATAGATGTTACCAGAGTATAAGGATCATTTTCCATCTGTGTCGAGCTCCGACGTAAACGATCTTTCCTTGGTATGATAGTTCCGGCCCTTTGAAAAGAAGGAATACTATCTTCTGAAACCTCATACTTGTGAGTATGACCTCCTTTGTATGCAGATGCACTTCTTAAATCATACCAGGATTCCTCCCCTGGTAGATAGACAGAAACATGTTTTGCTTTCTGTATGGAAAGATATGAACTTTCAGGTAATAAAGAAAAGAAAAGAGATTGATTCAAGAAAGAACACTGCTGAAAATGAAAACGAGTTGCTCCCAGCATTTATTTTATGTGACTGTTTCACTGGAACATAAGAATTTAAGATGTTAATTTGATTTTAATAATATATTAGTGATAATGAAAGAGTATTAAAGTTGTGGTTGAAAAGAGAGCAAACATCACATCAAAGTTAAAGAGTGACCAGTTTCAGTAATTTAATTTCTTGAAAGTTCTATCAAACATTTTGGGATGTCCCATAATAGAAAGAGTGACATCAATTCGAACGGAAGGAATAGTTGTTTAGTTAGAACAGAACCTCTGTATAAACTCCTTGCACCAGAAGACCATTCCCAACCATGAAAGCCTCATCATTGCTAAAAGATTTTTCGTCTCCAGGGAACTCCATCCAAAGCGGGCGAGCAACTGGAGTACCACTTGAATTTGCTTCTCTAAATAGAGTGTAGAAATAAGGAAGATACATGTAACGAACATGTATCGCTTCCCTCATCAATTGTGTATTTCTTTCTCTGTAATAGACATAACAACCTTGATAAATAATATCTTAAATCACATGTAGGTCCTAAAGCCCAAAAAGATTGTATCAGCATTAAATAACACTACTATATAAACATTCTAATGCAGACATTGTATTGCACTAATCCATATGAGATGATATATTTCCTTGCAATTATTAGTACACATCACGAATTGTTGAACAACCACCAGATGTTACAGGTTAACAATTCAAGCACTACTACTATATCATTTGCAATCATCTAAAATAACACTTAATATCAGCTGACATGACAAAAATAAACAAAAAGCTTTAGGACATAAAGATATTGCTTTAGTTGGTTTAGCACTAACATTTGGATCAATAGTAATAAATCTGTTAAAAGTATTAAATATCAAACATAAAAAGATTACATTTTCAAGTTGAAAAGATGCACAGAAATATTATATGATAAATTTAATAAATATTAACACGCTGATCTCATATCAAATGGGTAAATAGTAAATATTTACACGCTGATCTCATATCAAATGGGTAAATAGTAAAGAACTGACAACAATCATGCATGATAGGTGACCTCTACGGGTTTTTCTTAATCACTATGGTGTCCGGGCCAACTTGTGCGCATCTCAACTAATTTCACGGGATACTCGCCACCTCCTACCAGCAACAGGTATAAGGTAACTCTATCCACCTAGGCTAGGACAAATGGGAAGAAATCACAGTGTTTTTGTCTCTGTTGGAATCTGAACCTAAGACCTCATGGTTCTCAACTCACTTCATTGACCACTAGGCCACACCCTTGGGTGCTAGGTGACCTCTAAGTTTGTGGTTCAGCACTGAATGAGCTACAGGCTGATGATGATGCAGAAAGTTTTTATTTTTTTTATTTTTAACTACAGTAGTGATCTGGTTGACTCAGTCATCCCCTTGCAGGTAAACTTTCCACAACGGCTACAACCCACAAATACAAGTGTCAGGTAAACCTGCCACTAAGGCTAGATAGATGTGTTTACATGAGTGTTATATAGCTCAGAGTCGAACCTAGAATCTCCAAATGCTTACTTCTATATCTCAATCACTCAGCCGTCTCCTTACCGTTCTTACAAGCAATTCCTGTTTTTTTAATAAATAGGTTTCTTAACAGAAAACTTATGCGGTGAGAAGTGCCACGTGACCATATTTTTATTTGGTAGCTACATATAAGAGCCATTGGTATGAATTTCATCCATATAGTGCTACATTGAACCAGAATTAAACCAGAAGCAAGCACACAAAATCTTCACAAGAAAGAAACCCATTTCTACTTAGAAAGCCAACTTTTGCAAATTTCTAAAAGAGCTTCACATGAGTTATACTGCCTCCCTTAAATCTCGTTCTTTGGTCTCTTTGGGTAGTATAAATTCCATTTAGAACAAGTCTAGGGGGGGTTGAGTGTGCAGTTGAAAAATGGGACAAGTTGGAGGGAATTTTATGTATCAAAACCAAATGAGCAATGCAATGCTGACTTGTGGTGTATAACGATCACAGAAGCATTGGAGAATTAAAAGACAAATATAAGAATTTGGAGAAAATTGACAAATAAACATATATGTATTGTATTATAAACTTTTTTCATAACCACGGCATCCTAGTCAGGTTGCGCGCACCTCGACTAATTCCACGGGATACCTGCTACCTCCCGCCAACACAAGTATCTGGCAGAGGAAAGAAATCACCTAGTATTTTTACCTCCATTGGGATTTGATTCGGAAACCACATGGTTCTCAACCCATTTAATTGATCACTAGGTCACACCCTATGGTGTTGTCTTGTACTCTTATATTATAAGCTTTTAACATTAAATTGAAGAATCATACCCAAATAACCAAGGTTCCCGTCTTTTAGTGTCATGATGTGCATGCCCCCGGAAAAAGGGATAATATGCACCTACTTGATACCAGCGAACCAACAACTCAGTGTCAGGATTACCAAAAAATCCACCAACATCTGCACCTGTTAAAGAAAGACGGTGCACAAGAGTCATGAAATCAGAAAGATATGGCTGCCTACTCATTGACCGAGAAAAGAGAATCATATTAACTAACCAGAAAATACTATTCCAGAGATGCTAAGAGTTAACACCATGGGGACTGAAACCCTCAAGTGCTCCCATTCTGCTGTATTATCTCCAGTCCAAATTGCTCCATATCTTTGACTTCCGGCAAAGAAGGCCCTTGCCAAAACAAAAGGCCTATCTTTTCCATCTCCACGCTTTAGAAGCCCGTCGGATGTTGCCATATGGAAATAGTAACCATATGAATTGTGCAACTCCCTGTGCTCTACTCCTCCATGATGTAAAGCATCTCTTGGCATTGTTACCTAGCATTGAGAAAGAGTGAAAATTTCAATAACATCAGTAAATCTACCTCCAGTTTTCTTTTCTTTATTTCTCTTGCTAAACCTGCTTCAAATTATTCTGGAAACAGGACAACTGTAGGGAAATAATTAAATAAAACAATGGGGGCCTTGAGGGCTCAAGATATTTAAAAAATAAAGATGCAAATGGTGTCGCACAACTTTTGCAACAGCAGAAATATTAAAAACCAATGTAGCAGGAATAATTTCAAACTAAGATTTGGACCAGCAATTCAAGTGACTCATCTGAGCCATCTACGCACCGGACTAAGAAACCATGGAGTACCCTATGAGTTCAAATTATTTTGATTGGCTTTGCCAAACAGAAGAAGAAATACATAGCTGATGATTTGGTAGGGAACGGGTTGATTCGCTTTGTCAAAACAAAATGTTCATTGATTGTCTAGTGTTAAATTTGAAATATGAGGAAACAATGTTGCCCAACTATTATAAGCATAGTACTCAGGATCAACCATGAAACATCTTGCTTCAGGAAGCATATTCTTTCATTAAATAAATTTCTGCCTAGTTAGTTTTGGTGTACATTAGAGCATGCAGGAGTTGATTATCGTTTCCACTTTTGTACTCTCAACCACTGCAACATATGTTGGCATCAACTCCAATAGAAATTGTCTAGCCGTGGCCGTGTCTCTCCTAATTGACTCCTAGATAACATATGCAATCATTATGCAGACAAGTCTTGTGTAGATACATCTACTTAACATTCTTGCAAATGGAAACCGCATTAAATATATTGGAAATTCTTGAAGATTCAGCAAATAGTATACTGTAAATGGGTGCTTCAAATGACAATACTTATCATTACAGTAGTACTCCACTATTCGACTATCAACAAAGGAAAGAGATGTAGACATTAGCAAGCGAAAACTGACAAATTGACTGCATTCTTGAAGAACTGCAAGAAATTCTACCTAGTAAAATTTGAAAGACAAGTATAAGGAATCTATTTTCTATGGACAAAAAAAGTATAAGGATATTATGCACTATTTCAAAAAAAAGTATAAGGCTATTATGCAAGGGACAGAATAGCTAATTTTTTTAGTGCTCTCAATCAGTTCACAGGACTACAAGCTGGTGAAGATACTCTGTGGTGACAAGGGAACAGTAAGGGATCCTACAGGGTCAATGCAGCATATCATCTAATGAACCAGCCTAACCTCCAGATTCATAATTGGCCATGAAAGCAAAATTGGAAAGCAAAAATCCATATAAAGTTTCTTGTTTTGTGTGGTTACTAGCTAGAGAAGTTGTCCTCACACTGGACAATTTGATGAAGAGGGGAATGCCCATGTGCTCAAGATGCTTCATGTGCAAGGAGAATGCAAAGCCAGTAAACCACCTATTCTTACACTGCAAGCTCACAGGCATGATTTGGAGTGTCATTTTGAACCTTAAAAGCATAGCATGGACCATGTCATGAAAGGTTTCTCAAGTTCTAAGAAGTTGGGAAGAAGCAAAGGACATGAATAGATGGAGACTTATCCCTATATGTATCTGGTGGACAGTGTGGAAGGAGAGAAATTCCAGGTGCTTGAGTGAATAGAGAATTATGAGCAGAAGATTAAGCTAAATTTTATCTTACTGCTTTGTTTTTGGTGTAATCTTTTCTACTCTACTGACACTATTTCTATCATTGATGTCCTTGATTCATTATGGATAGAAATCTAAATTCATTATAGATAGAAATAGGAGCACTCTAGAGTTCCAATTGTATATATGGTTTCAGTACTATTTTGGATATAATACACAGTTACTGTTCTCAAAAAGATATGCAAGGGACAGAATAATAATCGGAACGTTGGTCCAGCATAACTGGAAACGTATCAAAACAGCGAAACGAAACAATCACAGGTAAATAGTGTACCTCTGGTCCATTGAAGACGGAAGGTTCATTCATGTCATTCCAGATGTATAAATACTTTGTTGAGCCAACATAGCTATCAAGTGAAAATTTGTCACTCCACCATGACCTAATCTCGGGATTCAGCAAGTCAGTATATGATGAGGAACCAGGCCAGCACCATCCATCATAATCCTTACCAGTAGCATCCTTAACATAGTATCCCTTTTCTGATGCCTCCTTGTGTATATGGTAAGACTCATCCCTCTTGATATGAGGATCCACAATGGTAACCATGTGTCTACCCTTTGCAGCTAACTTCTTCTGCATTTCTTCGGGGTTAGGAAACAACACCCTGTCCCAAGTAAAGTACTTCTTCCCATCTGTGTGCTCAATATCAAGCCATAAAACATCATAAGGGATATCATGCTCATCAAATTTTGAATCAACATTATAAACATCTTCCTCGTCTCTATAATTCCATCTACATTGATGGTATGCAGTTGCGAATAACTGTGGCATAGATGGCCTTCCCGTTACACTAGTATACTGCCTAACCACATCTTTTGGCCCAGGACCAATGAAAAAGAACGTATCCACTACACCAGACTCACTCATCCATAAAGTATCAATCCTGTGCTTGTCCGAGGGCAACATTATCTTTGAAGACTCATTTGAATTCCAACCGGATCCCAATACATCAATCTGCATTTCCGCAGCATTCAACCAGAAAAAACCCAAACTACCCCTGGCTTTCCCATGTGAAATCATGAAAGGAATTGAACCATAAAGCCCAAAAGGCGACTCATGAAGATACTCAAACACATCAAGATTAAATAACCTATAAGGCTCAGAATATTCCTCTACATTAGGCCCCTTAGTTGGTTTCAAAGCAAAACTAGTAGCATGTTCAGGAATGCCATAAACAAAATCTGCACCATAAAAAGATACATCAAAACTAATTGATTGTGGACCATAAGGCCTTGTATCAGTATGACTCCTAAACTTCTCCTCCCAATCATCCCCTTCTTTCTTCTCCCTCAACTGTTCAAAATCAAACAACCCATTTGAGTTTATGGACAACACTCTCTTCCCACTTCCACTCTTTCTGGCAAAAACCTCAAATGGGTCATGTCTCAACACCCCTTCATACCCATCAGACAAGTAAAAAACAGAGGAAAAACTCGAATCTCCGTCGATTTGCTCCTCCTTTACTCTCGTTAACCACAGCTTGGTGTTGAGGAAATCTTCCTCAATCACCTCAGGAACTTCAAATCTTTTCTTGGGTGGATTCATATTTTGATCTTCATCAATTTTCACCCTCATCACACCATCTTGGTACACAGAAAGAGTGAGAACCAAAGGCTTATTGGGTTGTTCAGTTTCTGGGTTTTCTTCTTTGGGGACAAGTTTGGCTATAAGATCCCCATCGGAGATGGACACATCGGCAACTCGCAGATTGCACGATCCAGGTTTTCGGGAACGGGCTCTTTTGCAAAATGGGGTTTGGTCACAGTTTCGAAACTCCTCCTTCTTCCAGGAGTAGGAAGAGGTAACTAACAGAAGGAGGAGAAGGAGTGGATATAGGAGTAGTGGATCTCTCATGGTTACAATTGGAGATCAATGTGGAAAGATATCATAGAAGATCGGAATTCGGAGGGAACTCTGCAAGACTGCAACCTAGAGATGTATGCTGCTTTGCTCTCGTCTATTTTGCACTCTATACAAACATTTTAATTGGGAAGTCAATGCCTTTTTAGACCATGTAATTAGAAATTATAATCGAAATTACACCTAATTAAGTTTTATTTGAGTATGCAATTTGAATTTTAAATATTACTTTTAGATTAGCATTGCCATAAAAAAGATGGCATTATGATGGTGATAGTCATAGTGTTAGTTTTGAGATTTTCTTTAGTAGGCTTGAATTAAGATGTTAACTTGCAAAAAATGTGATGTTACAAGTGTGGTATATGTAACCCTTAGAAATAACAATGAATTGTAGCTAAGTCATTATGATTTGTTATGTGTGCCTAGTTAGCATTCTTCAGCTACCAATGTGGAGAAGACTGAAGTAATTACATTTTATGGTATTCATAAGAGTTGGATCGAAGGGATAATTTATATACGATTACACATCTCCCATTATAGTTCGAGTTTCCTTTAGTTTGATGTATATGAACTTAGAAGAGGAGTGTTAGCATGCTAAGAAGAAGAGGTCAGATCATCATAAGAATTATAAGAAGCGGCTATGTACGTCAAGAAGAGTAGCGGTGATGAGTTGGTATTCTACCAACTCATTAGACTCAAATTTTTGAATTATTGTCATATTTTAATGCTAATTAAAGGGATTTTAGGCCCTAGTTCTCTTCAATGCAAGCACTCTTTGAAAAAACCAAGTTTGATGGATTTGATGTTGTAAAGCACTGAAGCACACCGGCAAAGAAACTGGCGTCTCGTCGGCTAACGTCGGCTTGAATGGAGCAAAGATGCCTCAATATCGGTGTTGTAATCGACGTGGTACAATGATTGATTGGCGATTCGTCGATCCTAGAGGAAATTCTTTTGTGAGAACGGAAGGTTGGTTGAAGTGAGGAGACAACTAACGATCTACTTTCTCTGATCAACATTTTGTCGATCCAATGCAAGTCTGAAGGACCAAAACTGAAGGGAAAAACATTTATATGAAATATAGTGCTTCCTTTGAATGTTCCAAGGATAAAATAGAGATTTGTTCAATTATGTCTCATTATCTTCCTCCCAGTTAGGGATAGAGAAGAGAGATCAATTATTGTAGAAAATATTAATAAAGTAAAAGTGAAGAACTCCTTAACGTATAGAGGAAAAAAATTGTGTCAATCTAAGGTTGAAATTCAAGTTTTGCTTATCAAATTAGCTTGGAATGGAGATTTTCTATATGGGTATTGTCTTTATGTCTTCTTTATGAGCAGCTAGACCTTGGATTAGGGTTAAAACGAAACCCCATACTCTTGAATTGTTCTTGAATCTTCTTGAAACCTCAAGAACCCTCCATGAAAATATTTCAATTTCTTGATAATTCTTTACCCATTAGTTTTTTTAAGATTTCTCCATAAAATTACGAATGATTATGAAAGTAATGGTTTCTACCTTGAAATTAAGACTAATGGTTTCTTAATGACTTTTTGATAACTCCTTAATAGTTTCTTGATGAATTCGTGAAAAAAAATATTTTATAAACTATGATTTTCCCCAAGTGTAAATATTATGATGTTATCATCTGTTTTCTTGATAACAGTCTTATGATATGATATATGTCTCTCATGAATGTAAAGCTTTGGTACATGAACTATAACCTCATGACGTGATGATATGAATGAAGTTTATGAATTATGATCCTTGAATGTTATGAATATGAGCCTTCCTGCTAACCCCCCATCACATGAGCTTAGGAGAGCTAAGTAGTTAATTGAGAAGGCATATAAATGACGAACGCTTGAAACTACATTTGCATATGTAGGTTAAGGATTGTATCATTGGCTTAAGTGAACCTTTTATTTCCCTGGTAAGGACTAGTTATAGATCCACGTGATATGTACATGTATATCACATACCTTACACGGTATGCCAAGATCAAACTTTATGCGCTCACGTGGTGGTTTATGTTGGTTACACAATTAGACTTATATAATGAACTAAACTATGATGAAATAAATATCCTTAAAGCAATCTAAACGACCTTATCTCTTAACCTTCATTTGTTACGATTATGACTATGTTAACTGATTTTATTGATCTTGATAGGTACATTTATATTTTATTCTACCATTTTTCATACAGTACTATTGCATACATAGTTAGATCCCTTCTACCGAGGACGCTACATCTTTTTACTGATCTATGCTTAGGTATACAAAACATGATCAAGTTGTTGTCGCTCGTTAGGTTCTATATCTTTTGTTATTGGTGAGCCCCTTTATGTTTTCGGGGATTAGTCTACATCTTTTCAGTACTTTATGGTTTATATGTTTATGGTATACCTGAGGCCTTGTCCCGGTAGACAATACTTAGTTATGTTTCGAAGCTTTATAGATAGACATATGGTTATGTTTCAATTTGGACCTTCGTGACCTTTATAAGCATTTCAATTCTACGACTTATGTTTTGTGCAAAGTGTTTTCTTTTACAAGGCTTGATCTTCTGTCACGATTCAAAATACACCCTAGACGTAACATGGCGTATAAGACTTCGAGAGGCCTTACACAAGCCACTTAACATGCATACAACACAACATAATAGACAAAAGTAGGAAATCTCATATCAATAAAAGAGTTTGGTATAAAAGCGGAAATCTACTCATGGTCTCGACAAGACAATCTAATACATCAGGAGTGGTTGAGACGTAACTCATACACCACATATAATGATGGAAAACTAAAGACATAAAAAAATGTAAACATAGGTGGCAAGGTCCTCGGAACATGAGGACTCACCAAATATTCAATCTACAAAGCAATCCACTAGCCACGAGCGGGAGGAGGAAGATCATCGGACCTTACATTATTAAACAATGTAGGAACAAGTATGCACTAATATATGAAATGTACTAAGTGTGAGGGATATGTATAAAACGTAAAACACAAACATAAGGGGACTAAAAATGATATGGATGACTGAGCTAAAACATAGTAAAAACATTTAAAGAAGAATCATAAATCATGAATGTAACACCCGAAAATTAGTAGGCTAAACTAAAGCCTTATGTGAGGGTTCTAAAGCTTGACGTGAGGGTTAGAGTCATAAATATGGATTCCCATACTTAGAGTGAAGGGTTTCAGGGTTAAACGTCAAGGTACGACTCCCCAAGGACCAACCAAGAGTCCTTAAAGAGGACCCTAGCTAAAACTACCCTAGAATCTGCCCCAAGGCAGTGTACCCACGAGGGGACTCAAGCCCCGTAAGGGGGTCCACGCCTCGTGGATGGCCTCGTGGGTCAGGGTCCCAAAATTATAGTTGCAGACCACCACCCACGATTGACCAGCACGACCCGTGGATGTGGTCTCGTGGGTGAAGCAGTGGAGATGGGTTAGGTGGTTAAGTGAGGGCTTTGTGGTACTTCCCCAAATTAATTAGGGGTTAAGTGATGTCATTTTATTAGTGTTTAGACCACCTATATAAAGCTATTAGACCCCTAAATACATTGATCCTAGTCATTATTTCAATTCACCCAAAGAACCCAATTCCCTCCAAGAAATTCTCTCTCTAGAAAGAAGAAGAAGAAGATCAAGCTAGGTCAAATTCTTCCAATATTCCAAGATTTGTGAGGGATTTATAATAAAGGTATGATATATTATTCATCCATGGATTCTTCCATCCATGGAGTCCCCTAAAAATCCCCCACTTGTGAAGATTAAATCCCCAATTCAAGTTAGGGTTCCTTCCAATATTGTGGGTTAAGTTGAATATGAATCCAATTGAGTGGATATTACTTGTTTATGATTGATTTAGTAGTGAATCATATTACTATGATGATATTATATGTTTTCCATGGCTAACCCTAGTTTAATTGATGAAATTGTAGGAATATGGGTTTATGCCCTGTGAAGGGAAATTGAGGATATATAGATGATCTTCTAGAATTGATGACATGTATAGTAATTGTTCGAGAATGAAATCATATAGACATGAATTGAATTAGAATAATGTATATGTGATGGATCGTGACTAGTAAAGCTTGAGATTGAACCTTTATGATGACATATGATTACAATTGCTTAAGAATGAAGCTTGTGACTAGAATATCTTGTGATCTAGGTATGTATGATGATTTTAAGAAGTAAAGCTTTGAGAGTAAGGCTTGTAGTCATTAAGGTAGAATGTTAGGGCTTGTAGTCATTAAGGTAGAATGCTAGGGCTTTGAGAGCAAAGCTAATAGTAAATGCTAGGCTTTGAGAGTGAAGCCTGTATGAGAATGGTAGACTAGTATATGTCATTTTTGTGGAAGGACTTTACCCACCTTATCTACCTTATGAATGTTTGAATGCATAAGGTGATAGAATCACTTGAAACATGGATTGGTTGTCAAGGACATCCCTCCATGAGTCATGAGTTAAGTAAGGCTTAAGAATTAGTCTAAGGGGTGTATGTTTTGCCCTAATGGATATTGACAATGAGAAGGGAGTTCACACATAGTCGGGTCTAGGTCTACAAGAAGAGAGAATGCTCACACCTAGTTGAGTCTGGGCTTCCAAAGTAAAGGGGGAACTCACACATAGTAGAGTTCGGGTTTTCCTAAAAGTAGGTCTCATGAGATGGAAGCCTTCACATAGTGAAGTCGGGGTTTCTAGTAACAATCTCATTAACCAATGAACTAGACATACTTGAAAAGGTATCTCCAAGTGTTCAAAAGCATAATGAACTTAGACATG
Organism: Solanum chiquidenum; assembly: GCA_029582725.1. NCBI lineage: Eukaryota > Viridiplantae > Streptophyta > Magnoliopsida > Solanales > Solanaceae > Solanum > Solanum chiquidenum. The sequence goes on from JAJOOS010000508.1 coordinate 15,959, forward strand.
CTTAATGAAGTATCTCATAGTGTTCAAGTTAATAATGAACTTAGACATGCTTAAGAAAGTATCTCATAGTGTTCAAGATAATAAAGAAGAGAAACTAAGATGGACTTAAAGAAGTACCTCCTAGTGTTCCAATGCTTTAAAAGAGAGACTAGTCCCTAACCAATAAATATGAGTATGAGAACCTAAAGTGGTACTTAGTATGGATAGGATTATGGGGTCTTATTCATGCATTGCACAAGTATGACTTAAGGTTACCTAGAAAGTGTTTCGCTTATATGATGTATGTTTAGATAGGATTGTGTTATAGTTGCCTTCCTTATTATGATTGACTAAAGGTGACAAATTCCTTTGTCTATGAGAAATAAGCTAAGGATGAGATCCAAGATGGTAAGTATGATTATGATGACGTAAAAGTTGTACTTAGTGTGGGTGATATTATGGGGTCTCATCCATGCATTGCACAAGTATGTTTTGAGGTTACTTGAGAAGTAGTTCTCTTATGATATGAAGGACTAAGGTTTGACTAATGCCTATATGATGCCTATGTTGAGGATTATGCTTGTGACTATGTTATTGTCTCTTATGCTTATAGTTTATGTTTCTTCAAGTATCTCTTATGATTATGGCATATGGCTTATGTTGACTAACCCTTATGTTATGTTCTTATGATGTTATGCTAGCTATCATATTTAGTACTTTTGTACTTACGCATACTTTTGAAGATAGGTTTCTAGAAGTGCAAGGAGTTGAAGACTTGGTGAGTCCTCATAGCATCGAGGATTTGATCACCTTTCCTTTATGTCTTTCTTTTATTTCTTGAGACTATTGTATGGGTTGTGTCCCAAGAGTTATTCAAAGTTGTTTTAGATGGTTTGAGACAAGTGTAGTAAGACTTCCACTTTGCTTTTATAAAGACTTTGATTGTATGGAGAATGTTTTAAAATTTCCACACTTTTCTAGTATCTTATGCTATGATATGCTAAGTGGCTTACATTGAGTCCTTCGGGGTTCTATGTGCTATGTTACATCTAGGGTGTACCCCTGGGTCATGACAATGAACATGGTCAATGCATCTTAAAATCACATTGAAAGCTTCATGAAACCTTTGAAGTAACTTTAGTTCACTTTGTGGGATATTAGTTTTACCCGAAAATAGACCATGCAAACTATAACATGGAATCTGATGCAACTCCACATCGAAAAGGGAGAGTCTACTTGCCAAGGTATAACTCTGTATCATATCATATGTTATTTGTAGATCCACTAGATAAGTCACTTAAGACAATCCTTAGGGGTGATCTTAGGCGTATTTATATGCCTAAGGACCTAATAATACCTACATTTAGGCCAAGTTTGGATCCATTTTATGCGAAGTAGAGTCATTTAGAGTCATTGAATTTTATATGTTCTAACCAACATGATTAGTTGTGTAGGTGAGCTTAAATGGAGAAACGAGCATTGGAATGGACATTGGGGAACACAAAATAGCCGAGCCAAAAAGAAGCAAGGAAGAAAAAGAAAGAAATAAAGTATAAGGCATCTCCGTATCCTCTCCGCGTCGCGCAGAGGAAGTTTATTTTGGTTCATGAAATAATTCCCAGGCAGAGCACTCCGTGTCCTCTCTGCGTCGCAGAGAGGGATTTTTATTTTTGTTTGCAAAAATGGATTTTGAGGCAGAACCATCCGTGTAGCAGCCGCGTCGCGGAGAAGCATGATTTGACACAAAGTTAATTTCAGCCAAGCCTCCGTGTCGCGCCATTTGTTGCCAGATTTGGCCGTTTTGAATTTAGTATAAATAGACTAATATTTTATTTTATTAATTATTCTTTTTCATGGTTTTGAAGAACGCCGACTTGGAGAGCTATTTCATCATTTTTTAGCATTTTTTCCTAAACTCTTTTACTTTCGATCTTTCTATGATACTTAAACATTGTTTGATCGAGTCTATTATTATGAGTAGCTAAATACCCTAGTTCTAGGGATGTGGCTACATGATGATTGTAATTTATTAAGTTTTCATGGGTTAATATCAATTATCATATGAATTTTTCTTATGTTCTTGTTTTTCGTATTTCGTGCCTGATCACCATTGAAATAAACATATTGTCCGAATTGAACTCGGGAGAGGAATAAGAAGATAGAACGTGGGACATAAGGAGCATGATTTTCTCTTAATAATTAGGGTTAATTTGTATCTAGGATAGGGATATACTTAGAAACCATGCTTGGTCACTATACAGGAAGAAATTGTAATGCTCGATACTTGGTCCAATCTATCCCCGCTCAACGATGTAGTTAGGTTGTCATTTATCGTAGGCGATTAGAGGTCGGGAGACCATGATCATACATTTAACCCTATGATCATTGATTCAATAGTTGATAAATACCCAATTAGATAATATAAATTGCATGAATCCTGATAAGAGTTGCAGCCCTGGACTTTACCTAATCATTGTTTGAAACCTTTGAAATTGAATCGCGCTTGTTTAATTCTGTTTAATTGTTAGATTATAAAATAAAACATTCTTGAAATCTTGATAACACTTGTGCTAAGTTGAAAGTTTTGGAGAAATTAATTGATTCTAATTGTAAGTCCCTGTGGGTACGATCCCCAGCTCTTTATAAGAGCCACTTTAATACTTGAACGACCACGTGCACTTATGTGTGCGATTTGGGTGCAATAAGTTTTTGGCACGTAGTTTGGAACTAAAGGTTGCTACTAGAGACTACCCTATTTGAACTCCACCTCAAAGTTCTCTCAGTGCTAAATAAATCCCAATGAAATAGTCATTTTCATAACATACCATCATACATGGAAAAGACAATTAAGTTACCAATCCAAGCTTAAATCATCATAGAGTAGCTCATTAAATCATGAATCAAACATGTGTGAGAAAACCTTTCACCAATCATGATTCCATTTTATGTGAGAAAATCATTTCACAATTCCATTGATGTGTATTTTGAAAGCAACCTTAGATCATAAACATCTTTTAAATTGTAGATCATGCATGTCTTTCATAAGTCATAATCATAAGTTCATAACTTTCTTCATAAACTCATATCTTCATAAATTCATAGTCAAAATCATGAATTATGCATGAGTCTTATAGAAATCAATTGAAAATCATGTAGTTTAATCAGAACATGCATAGGAAGATTGAAATTGAACAATTAAATCAAAGTCAACTAAGACCCATGAAGATCACATGCATAAACAATTTAGGTGAAATTGATTTTGGAGAATTGAGATCTTTTAGGACCTAATGAGTGAATGGAACCCATTGATGAATTCCCACATACCTTAGTGGTCAAAGCCCAAAAACAATGGAGAAATAGGAGACTTGAAGGTTGAAACCCTAGCTTTCTTCTTGAACTTGAGAGAGAACTGGAGAAGATGAATGTTGATGAGAATTGGGGATTAAAGAAAATGAAAAGGTTTTTTTGGATAGAACTAGGAATACAAGGGTAGTTATAGGACTTAGAATTAGGGTCAAAACGATATAATATAGGTATTTAATTCATAGGAAAACACCCAAATACCCTTAAGAAATAATTGTCAGACAGTCCTACAATCCATAGAAGTTTTTACGGCCCGTACAGGTCAACCGTATAACCAACTTCAGAAACCCAAATTCACCTTACTTCCCACGGGACCTTTCTATGAGTCGTCAACCTTTCTACGGTCCGTAGACCTCATCTGTTGTTCTCAACTTTTTGTTCAAAATTTCACTAAGTTTGGAACCTTTCTACGGAATCCATCTACGACCCATCAAACTTCCTACAACTTGTCTTATCCATTCGTAAGTTAAACTTCAGAAACTTGAAATTCCAAAAAACCCCTCTCCAAGTTTATGACTCCCTTCCTACGACCCGTAGAAAGGACTCTTAGAACCTACCTCAGAGCCAAAATCTGAACTTTTCCTTTTTCAACTCGACTTTCCAATTTTCAAGGTATTATAATATTTCCCCCTTGGGAACATTCGTCCTCGAATATGACTCAAACTAGCATGAATGGAGTAGGAGAGAAACTAACAACCCAACATGAATGCAAATCTCATCAAAATGCACATAAACATGGAGAATCACTCCAAGCTTAATCATAACATAAAAAAATCAAGTTTTCATGAACATGCATGCATATGGAAACATGAGAATGACTAAAGCGCATGAATCCGAAAGAATGAACCATGAGGAACTAATATCTCAAGTTAGAATAGGAGCGGAGGGAAAGATATTAGGATATAGGGACATCATATCGTCTTTGGCCTCCCAAGTTGCACCCTCAAATAATCGATTCCTCCAAAGAACCTTCACGGAAGCAACTTCTTTATTTCTCAACTTCCCAACTTGTCAGTCTAAAATTTCAATCAGATTCTCTTCATAAGAGAGATTTTCTTTAACTCCCAAACCTTCCAAAGGTGCAATGGACGCTGGATCTCCAACAGCTTCTTCAACAAAGAGACATGGAATACCAGATGTACTGATGCTAAATCATTAGGCAACTCAAGTTCATAAGCAACTTTGTCAATACACCTCCAAATTTGTTATGGGCCCACATAACTGGACTAAGATTTCCTTTCTTTCCAAACCTCATTACACCCTTCATTGGTGAAATTTTCAAAAAGACACAATCATTAACATCAAATTCAAGCCCTCTTCTTCTAATATCGACATAAGACTTTTATCGACTTTAAGCTATTTTCAACTTTTCGCGAATAAATCAAAACTTTTCAATAGCCTCATGCACCAACTCGGGCCCTATCAAGGCAACCTCACCAACTTCAAATCAACCTATATGAGACTACAACTCCTACCATAAAGAGTCTCAAACAGTGCCATCCCAATGCTAGAATGATAGTTATTATTATAAGTGAACTCAATCAAAGAAAATAATCATCCCAATTACTCTTGAAGTCAATCCCACAATATCTTAGCATATCATCCAAAGTTTGAATAGTACGTTCAGCTTGTCCATCGATCTGAGGATGAAAATTCGTGCTAAGTTTCACATCGATACCAAGATCTTTCTGAAACAACTTCAAAAATTGAGAAGTAAACTGAGTGCCACGATTGGAGATAATGGACAGGATACTCCATGCAACCTTACCATTTCTCAAATACATATCTTTGCATAATCTTCAGTCGAGAATGAAGTCTTCACCACAAAAAAGTGAGTTGATTTCGTCATTCGGTCCACAATAACCCAAATCGAATAAAATTGTCTATGAGTGTGGGGTAAACCCATAATGAAGTCTATATTCCACTTCCATGTAGGAATACTAATGTCTTGAACCGACCCTCCCATTTTCTGATGTTCAACTTTCACTCGTTGATAATTCAGACACGTAGCCACAAATTCTGCAATACTCTTCTTCATCCCATTCCAATAGACCTCCCGCAAGTCGCGGTACATCTTGGTGGCTTCCGGGTGAATAGAATACCAAGAATTGTGAGCTTCTGTCAGAATTTGATTTCTCAACTCTGCAACAAATGGAACACATAACCGACCTTAATATCGAATGACTCCATCTCCCCTGGGGAGAAAGCCTCAATGACTTTTTCAAAAACCGACTTCTTCAACTCAACCATAATCGAATCAAAATCTTACTTATCTTTCACATCCGATATAAAAGATGATTCCCAACTATTATGAACAACCACACCACCTTCATTAGAATCAACCAAGTGAACACCTAATTAGGCCAATCTATGAACATCATGAACTAACTCCTTCGTAACATCATCAACATGAGCAACACTTCCCATCGATAGTCGACTAGGATCATCCGCCACCATAATCGCCATATTGGAATGATATAGGACACTCATGTCGTAATTCTTCAACAACTCAAGCCACTTTTTTTGGCGAAGGTTCAAATAATTTTGAGTGAACACATATTTCAAACTCTTGTGGCCGGTAAACACGTCTACATGAACATCATAGAGGTAATGCCTCCAAATCTTTAAAGCAAACACCACTGCCGCTAAATCCAAATCATGAGTTAAATAATTCTTTTCATGCACCTTCAATTGCCTTGAAGCATAAGCGATGACCTTTCCATGTTACATCAAAACACAACCAAGAACAATTCGTGAAGCATCACAATAAACCACAAAACCATTCGATCCTTCCAATAATGTCAACATAGGGTCCAAAGTGAGTCTATCATTCAACTCGGAAACTCTTCTCACAAGTTTTTGACCATAGAAATTTCACTTTCTTTTGAGTCAATATCGTCAAAGGCAAAGCAATATAGGAAAATCCTTCCACCAACGTTCTATAGTAACTGGCCAAACCCAATAAATTTTGTATATCTGAAGCGGACAAAAGTCTAAGACAATTCTTAACCGCTTTGGTTTTCTTAGGATCGACTTGAATACCTTCATCGGAGACAATGTGGCCTCAACCAAAACTCACATTTACTAAACTTCACATACAATTCACGATTCTTGAGAATTTGTAACACAATTCTCAAATGCTCAACATGCTCATCCTCACTCCGTGAGTAAATCAAAATATCATCTATAAACACAATCACAAATATGTCAAGGTATTTCTTGAAGACCCTATTCATCAAATCCATAAATGTTGTCAGGCATTAGTCAAACCAAAAGACATCACCAAAAACTCGTAATAACCATATCGAGTTTGAAAAGTCATCTTCAGAATTTTGTTTTCCTTCATCCTCAATTGAAGATTGTCCGACCGGAGGTCAATCTTAGAGAAGTAACTCATTCCTTGGAGTTAATCAAACAAATCATCAATTCTGGGAATATGATACTTATTTTTAATGGTAACCTTATTCAATTGCCGATATTCAATGCACATTCAGAGAGAACCATTCTTCTTTTGAAAATAATACCGGAGCACCCCATGGAGAGATACTCGACCTAATAAAACCCTTATCCAACAAGTCTTTTGATTGATCCCTTAACTCCTTAAGTTCTGTCGGGACCATATGATAAAGAGAAATAGAAATAGGTTGCATATCTGGGAAAAGGTCAACACCAAAGTCTATTTTCCTTTCGAGAAGAATACCGAGAAGATCATCGGGAAACACTACTGGAAACTCATATCGAAACTAACTCAAGAGTAGAGGTTTCAAAATCTATATCCCTAACCCAAATGAGATGATAGATGCAACCCTTAGAGATCATCTTCCTAGCCTTTAGGCAAGATATAAACGGACCCTTAAGAATATAATTTCCCCATTCTCATGACATGATCGGTTCGTTTTGAACCTTGAATGTGACCAATCAGGTCCTACAATTTATGGAAGCATAACATGCATGAAGTCAATCCATCTGAAGTTATATATATTGCGCTCGTGCGACCTCTTATATATGTGTGTGTGTGTGTGTCTGGTTTATGAGAATGATAAAATTTTATGTTAATCATTACCATTTACGTATTTAGTAAGGTAACTTTCAAAAATGACTATAGTTTGGGCTTAATGAAAGATATATAGTTATATTTTACTTAATTACAAATTATAGCTACATGTTAGGGGGAGGGAGAGGCTAGTGAGACTAGAAGAGGGAGGAGAGAGGAGAGAGGTTGAATACCAGTTGTATTCATTGTATATCTTTATCAAAATGAATACAATTGTATAAAAAATTATTGTATTTAGCTACATATTAGGAGGAGAGAGGCGAGCGAGATTGAGAAGAGGAAGGAGAGAGGCGAGATTTTGGAGAGAGGTTGAATACCAGTTGTATTCATTGTACATTTGTATCAAAATGAATAAAATTGTATAAAAACACTATTGTATTTAGCTAAATATTAGGAGGAGAGAGGCGAGCAAGATCGAGAAAGGGAGAAGAGAGGATGAATACATGTTGTATTCGTTTTATTTCGAATACAATTGATACATAATACAAAATAGTTATGCATTAGATAAATACAAAATACAAAATACAATGCAAAATAAATACAAAATACAAAATACAATGCAAAATAAATACAAAATACAATTCATTATATAAATACAAAAATAATTATATACATTAAATAAAAACAAATGCAATTCAAAATAAATACAAAATACAGTTTAAAACAAAATATTAAGTTGATATGGAATACAAATACATTTGATACATAATACAAAATACACTTGTCATATTTATGTGGAATGTTTTTTGAATTGCAATTGTTTGGGATGGAAAGAGAGAGGCAAGGGAAAGAGGGAGAGAGAGATTTGCTATAAGACCCTACTTATAGCTATAAATTGTAAAATTTTAAAATATAGTAATTTATTGTAAATACATATCACATGTTTACCTTGCGGTATAATTTTCCCTATTTAGTATGCCCAACATGAAATCATCTCCTTATGACCAATTATAATTTGAATGGAAAAATATTGTGTGCTTTATTTATGAAATTTGCTATTTTAGTTTAGTTGGCATCTTTGACCACTTGACTCAAACATCCAAAGTAAAATAATTTTACAATTCAAGTGATTGTTTTGCACAAGAAAACCAAAAGTAGCTAGAGTAACTTTAGTTTCATTTCTGCTGCTCAATTTGAACTGACAAGCTTAGGCTTCCACAATTTCCAAACCAACAACTTGTTTTCTCTTGGTGTGTGTTCTACGAACCTTCTACTTGCATTGAGACACCTTATCATAAACATGTCATCGTTGACGTTTGGAGTTGAAGTTTCGTCTACAGGGGTTCGTGGACATTTAGCTCCTTCAGTTGCCTCCACAACCTGATTTACCATCTCCAAGACCTCGCTCATTTTTGGACGATTTCTCGGGTGTTTAACTAAACACCTATTTGCTATGGCAGCTAACTTCTGAGCAGATTTAATGGAATAGTTTCCATCCAATCGAGGATCCAATATTTGTTCAAATTTCTTCAGGTCGGAAAGATGTGGTCTCACCCATTCGAGAAGTTTCTGTTCGTTTTTAGGTTTATTTCTGTCCAACGGACGCCTGCCTGTGATGAGTTCATACAGAAACACCCCATAGCTCCATACATCACTCTTGGACGTTAGGCGCCCAGTTTGTATATATTCTGGAGCAGCATATCCAACAGTTCCCACCACCTAATGAAATCAAGTACATATGTATTTGATCAAGTATATTTGTTGTTCTAAATATATATTTGTGAAATAAACCATCAGTTATGTGACTTAAAGTACACACATGAGTATGTACTATCTTAACTCATCAACTATTTTGAATACATAGTAGATATTTTTTAATTCAATGGAGATATTGAGCATACCGCTGTTGAGATATGGCTTAATCCGTCAGAAGGTCCTAATCTGGCCAAGCCAAAATCAGACAACTTTGCATTCCATTTCTCATCCAAGAGAATGTTAGACGATTTAAAATCTCTAAAGATAATCTGCACCAAAAAATATGTATCAACACGATAGTGCAAAAGTATCATATACTGAGGTGGAAAAGTGTTCCATAGGAAAAACAGAATTACCTGAAACTCCATTCCCTCGTGAAGGTAAGACAATCCTTGAGCAGCATCACGAGCGATATTTAATCTTGTTTCCCATGGCAAAGGTGACATAAAACGACTTATTAAATGATCTTGTACACTTCTGTTGGGCAAAAACTCATATACCAGTAAACGTTGTATTCCTCTTTCATCATCCTGTGCACAATAGCCTATTAATTTTACAAGATTCGGATGCTCAACGACACCTAGGACGTTCACTTCAGTCACCCATTCCTTATGCCCCTAAATCACAAGATCACAAACTCAATCATTTTGTTTCACAGTCCACTATATTAAATATAAAAATCTTAAATGAAACTAGCCTGCAAGCCTCTTTGGCTGAGTTGTTTAACAGCAATATTTGTGTCCTTTAAAACGCCCTTGTATACACCTCCAAAACCGCCTTCTCCTAGCATGAGGGATCGACTAAAGTTCTTTGTCGCGGTCTTCAACTCTTCAACTGTGAAGACCTTAAGGTGACAAGGCTTTTTATTAGATAAGCACGAAAACGAGAGCCTCGAAGAGGACTCAGTGCTAATGTCTGATGACACATTTTGCGAGTTGTATTCAGATCCTTTGAGGTCAGGATCTGTGAAAACAGAGGCAGATGACTGGCCTGATGTTGACTTTCTAGTCTTGTTATGATCATCATTCTTATCTGAATTAGAGAACTGGAAACACTTCATCCCTGCATATATCACAAATCTAACCAAATCATATATGCAATTCTTGGCTTGAAATATCACAAATATAATTATTTTTACCTGGAAGAAACACTTTTTCAATTTTCACTATCCATGTGTGTGTTGATTAGCTTCACAGACACTACTAGTTAAATGTGGTATTTTTTCTTTTGGATGTTCAGTACCCGCATTAGAGTCCGACTAAATCTACATTCACACCAGAAAGTTCCACATTTAGGTTAAAACAGTCCCTAACAAAGGTAAGTGCATATACAGGGGACTCAAAACCGAGAATGAAAGATTATTTACCACTCCACCACAACAAGTGGTATTATTTGTACTAAAATGATTATACCCATGGCTGAGTGGCAAATTGTTGAAATTCTAATTCTAATGGCAAAAACAGGGAAAGCCATCTGAACTTTTTCAGACAGAGCAATAATTTATGCAATCTAAACAGTTATGTTTATTTATCAAGAAATTCAAAAAAATGACGCTAAAAACATATATTTCATATAGAAGAGGTATACATATTTACCTTTACGGAGAAATGAATGGAGAATGAGAGTTGAGGTAAACTTGAGAGTAAACCCCTAATGATGAAGTGATTTTTAAAAAAGAAAAAAAAGGAAGAGAGGAAATCAAGTAAGCAACGAGCATACCATGATCTAAGGAAGTCAATGCTTGGCAGCTGGAATTCAGTTCACCAACTTAAATTAAAAGGGACATTTGGGAAAACAATAAATGACTAAGAAAATATATTTTCTTTTATTTTTTTATTATATAAGAGAGAGTTTCAAGTTGAACCACACATGCCTCATCAATTGATGTGCCTGCTTAGCAAGGATATTTTTGAAAAGAAATTTAAAAAATTATTTATTTTGATCTATTTTATTTTTTTGAAACTATAGGATTCACTTAATCTATCTTTAGTTTTATTATTTTGAATGCTAGTAAAAAATCAACTATCAATAATGAAAAGTATTTTAATGGACTTCTACGCTCAAAAAAAAAAGAGATGATATACTACCACGTAAATATACATTATAATTTATTTTAGAGTAAGAAAATTTAAAATCCTTTAATCAATATTACTTAAAATTTATAAACATTAATAATATTTATTAAGTATTTAATTTACACTTAATGAGATAATTTCATATTATTTAATTAATATTATTTTAAATATTAATTTATGAACAAATATTAAACTCAGGCACAACACGGAGTTTTCTTAATTAGTTTTTATAGAAAAGGGGGTTTGAGTCATCAGATGATTCACTTCGTTTAGGTGATAGAGCTATGACTATGACATGTTTGGATACATATAATTGGGGTGACGGTTCAGACGATTATTTTTAAAAAATTATATCATTTCAATTTTTCGGGTATTTTATAATATATAACTAAAATTATTATTTTAAAAAAAATTATATCATTCAAATTTTTTGGGTATTTTATAATAAATAACTATTTTTTTTAAATCATTCCAATTATATCGGTTTCTCTTCGGTATCGATATGTTTTGGTTAATTTTCATTTTTTACTTTTAAAGTATTACCTCAAAAAATACTATTATTTAAATATTTCTTTCGCAAATATATTCTTGAAGAAGCATTTCAATTCTTCACCAAGAAGTCAAGAATGTAAAATCTTATTGCCATACTGTTTAATCTTAAATATTTAATAGGAGTGCTTGCATATGTTTTGTTGTATTGTTTGATACATTATCTACTATAGTATCTTTTAATTTAAAACTTAATTAATTAATTAAAAACTCAAAGTCGTTCGGTTACCGGTCCACCAGAAGCCTAGGACCTAGGTTATATTTATATTTGAAAAAATGTTATAAATATATTTATATATTAAATTAAACATATTGTTAATATATAAAATATATTTACATATACTCAAGGTTATTCACTTCGGTTCAAGAAATTTTTATTTTTTTTATAAATTAAAAAGACCATTTTAATTGTTCGGGACAATTATACACTTAATAAAAGTTTACGATTTTATTGAAAAACTGACATAAATCGGTTCGATCGATTTTTCATATTTTTTTGACAAGCAAATAATCCATCTATAGAGACATGTTATAGGCTTTTATAGAATATTTGGTTGTCATTTTTGAATTTGTCATAATTAATATCAACATAATTTTATATATTAATTTATTTATTAGAAATAATATATAGGGATCGTTTTGTTGGATGTATATTTAGAACTCTAATACATATATTAGTTACCACATTATTTAATATTTTTTTGGGTATGATTTTGAGTCTATATATGAGTAATACATGTTAGTTATACATTTTATTTAGTATTATTGGGTGTATAGTTATTACATAGCAAACACCGATATTGGCAGTATATGAGTCATTAATATATAAATAAGCATGTGTAAAGGTTATATATATATATAGAGAGAAAATACATAAAATTCCTCCGAACTTGACAACAAAATTTATTTTAACACTTTAAATTTATGGGTAATTATTTATCCCCCTAGTCTCTTTTCAAGTGAATTTAATATCACCCTAAAATTATAATATCAGTCTCACAATGGCAAGTGCATTCCACACGCGCCTTGTCATTGATATATCAGCACCACATAATTGCCACGTCAGTGTCATGTAGAACATTATTATTTTTTTGCTTTTTTATTTTATTTTTCTTTTTATTTATTCATAATTTTTGAAAGCAAAAAGAATCAAAAAGTAAGAACCCTGTTTCTCAACTAAGTCACGGTTGCAATTGAACAAATTCGATCACAATTGAAAAGATTGATTCAAAATGTCAAAACTATTCTCACAAAAACACATTCAATTTTTGAGACACATTATTAACACATTATTAAGACAATAAATAATGACCGAAAATTTAATTTGAAATGAAGAAATTATAGATTTTCCATTAAAAAGATCTTCAAGTTCATCACATTCAAACACTACCATAAATAATAATTTTGAAGCAAGAACAAATTGTTGGCTTTTCTATTCCCCCCCCCCTATTCATCACACCCTTTTACGGATAGAAAGGAAATAGAGGTGGGGTGGGGGCATTTCAAAGAAAGAGAAAGAAGATGGAAAGTTCAACAAAAAAGAAGAAGAAGAAGAAGAAAAGGCGATGCAGTGGTGGTTGGCGGCAGATCTGAAGAAAAAGAAAGAGGGCGAGACTTCTAAGAGGAGAAATAGGGTCGAGATGGGGGTTTTTGAAGAAGGAGAAATTAAAGAGGTGGGGGGTTCAACGAAGAAGAAAGAGATGGTGCAAGTGGTGGTTGAGGGCGAGAAGGGTGGTGAGGTGTGAGGAAGATGAAGGAAAAAAACACTATTGGCTAAAAAGAAAAAAAATGGGGCCACTTATTCTTTTTCTCTTTAATTTTTGGTATTTACGGGCAGTAAATTTTTTGACTTGCCACATCAGCTGTTTGAGTGTATTTAAATTCAATTGAAAAGAGATAAGGAGGTAAATAATTACCCGTAAAGTTAAAGTACTAAAGTAAGTTTCGCTGCCAAGTTCAAGGGGGATTTTATGTATTTTCTCATATTTATATATATATAAAAGAGGTGATATCGCATATATGTCAGCACACAAAAAAAACATTTTTTAAATATTTAAAATTAATTATATGGAATAGGGTTAAGTAATTAATTACTATTTTATTTTGAAAATGATTTTAAAGCAAATTTTACAATTAATAAATAATTTTAAAATAGTTCTAAAAAATAGTGTGATTACTTTTTTGTGAAAAAGTTGTCATATTTTTAATGCAAAATATTCTATCTATCTTTCCACCACTCCTTATTTACCGCAAAACAAATGCATATTTTTTACATTAATTTTTTGTAATTTATATTTTTTTAAGCCCGTTTGTAATTATATTTTTGTATAAAGTTATCATATTTTTTAATTCTAATTAAATATCATATTAATGCTAAATATCATGTTTATAAAATTCAAAAATAAAAATAAAAATAAAAATAAATTTTAATTTTTTTTATATCTATCAATCTATATATAATAGGAGAGGCAAAATATACCACGTGTTAGGAGAGCCTAAAAGTAGCACCATAATTTTTTTAATTTTCTGTACAATTAAAATTAATTAATTATCTGCAAGTATATTTAATAATAACTAATAAATTACAATTTAAAAAATAAAACATGTTTTAAAACAGTTTTTAAAATCTATATATATTAGGAGATGCAAAAAATACCACCAGTTAGGAGAGGCTAAAAGTAGCACCATAATTTTTTTAATTTTCTATACAATTAAAATTAATTAATCATCTGTAATTATATAAAATAATAAATATTAAATTACAATTTTAAAAAATAAAACAATATTTAAAAACAGTTTTTAAAATTAACATGGAAGAAGTTCAGAAATTTTAAACAGTTTTTAAAATTTAAATTTAAAATTAACATGGAAGCACTTTTAAAGTTATCCATTTATAATTTTAAATAGATTTTAAAATTAACATTCCAAAAACATTTCTCCACTAAAATAAAACATTAAAAAAAATCTCTTCTTAACAAACACACGTTTATAAACTACACACACACAAAAAAAAAACTCCTTATTTGTAGTAACTAAATACAAGTCTTTATTTCCTTTTATAACTCCATGTCATGTCTAGGGTGTACTTTGGGTTGTGACAAATTCATGTTCTTAGAGCGTCAAAAACCTTGTCCCAAATGAGTGAAGGGAATGGGTTATTTTTAGAGGAATTGGTACGTTTTGTGGGGAGTTTGAAATTTTCAAAATCCTTTGAGAGGACAAATTGAAGGTGAGATACGAATAGAGTAATGATGAAAAGAAGAAAGAAAAGAGGGATAGGGCAAACTCGCTAATCTCCTTATTTGTTTCAAACTTTATGGGTATCAGAGAGGCTACTCAAGTTGGATTTCCCCTCGTTGATCAAGTACTCCAAATCACAACGAAACATGCAGCACATTTCGATGTCTTGAACCCTTGGTGTCATGGATGAGACAAATTTCATCTTTACACTAGATAGTGGAGGTCATTCTTTCCTTCCTTTCAACATGAGCCAGCCAGGATCTTGGCTTGAACCAACTTGCAGTAGATGCTCAGATACAACTCTGCAAAAGCCAAGTCATAACGATGGATCAAAACATCCTTCGTGATTTGCATACAAGGTTCCGCTCGATCACAAACAAGAATGGTGTAAGAGCCCCATATATGACTGATTCTTCAGCTATCGACCATGCTTTGACTTTTAGTCCTTAGCTCACTTCTTGTGTGCGTCTTTGGGATTAATCTTAGAGTTGGATCCTTTGATAGGGTGCACGATACATAACATAAATAATTTGATAAATAGTAGCAAACAAAATCACTTTTGGACGTAGGTCATAGCCCGAAAGTAAACTTGAAGAGTAATCTTCTCATCTCCTTGTCTAAATCATTTTGGTAAAAAGGCAACACCATCAAATCTTTCTTTGAATTTCTTCTTAGCAACTTCAGACTTTTTTTTTCACCAATAATCATGTCAATCTCCTCTAGAGTGGAGGAATATCCTTTGAGTATTTTTCCAATCTTAGAGGCTTCATCATTCTTTTTACTTAAAGCTATGGCTATCAACTTGTCAACCTTAGCCCGTTTTCCCTTCGTGATCTCAATCTTACCACCCACTTCAATACTTTTGGTTATCACGACCGCCTTAGCTAGGTCCACTTCCTGAGTCATTCTCTCAACTTCAGCAATCTCACAGGTGACTCTTTCCATTCTCCTCCACAAAACTTCTTCAACATTCAAGTATCCTTCCATCTTGACGACAAAGTTTAACCTTTCCTAACAAGATAGAGTACGGGTTTAGATTTTGAGAGCGAAACTCGGATTTTGTTGGAAAACTCAAGACTCAAAGAGTATTTGGACAAAATTTGATAATGACTTAATTTTGTGCTTGGGGATTCGATAAACTTTGAAAAGATGTGGCTAGAACGTTTCCGAATAAAGCAACCTATTCACATAAAACAATTATAACACATAGTACACAAAAAAATTATTGCGCATCCTGAAAATATATGTGACCCTTTGTGTCAAGGTTAGGCTTAGAGAATTGAAGGATGTGTATACCTTGTAAGTCAATCCATATCCCGAAATAATTTCATTGATAAAGGACAGAAGTGTTTTTCAAAATAGAATATGAGGATACAATTTGGAAAGATAAATAATAAAGAAAAGGTACAAATGAAAAGCAATCCCACGCAGGGGATGATGACAAGCTTTAAATAATCTATGGTCCTTTGCTCTTTTAGTGGCATCAACTTCTTTCCAAATAAAGTAGTTGTTCATCCACTAGTGAACTCCGACGAGCTAAGACCTTTCTAAATACCCAATCCTCTCTACAGTCTGGATTTGTAGCTCCATGTGATCATCTAACTCGGTTATGCATTGCCTTTACCTTTCAGTTTGTTGCCTAAGCAGATCTATGACTCGTGTATCCTCCAAATATCGAAAACGGTGTGCCAACCAATTTTCTTGGTACCTTTCTTGAATTCGTGGAGTAGCACTTGATGCTCATATTCAACGTCTTTGATACACGTGGTCACGTTTGGGCTGGGCTTGATGGTTTCAATGAGGCTCATCTTCAACCATTCTTTGTATGTGCAATGACATTCAACATTAAACCTGTTTGGAACCCTATCACCATTTATCTTTCAAGTTTTCCATTCTCCAATGAACATTCTGGCAAACGTGACTTGGTCATCCTTGTGGACCATTGAAAATTCCTAATTTCTCCTATTTGAGGATGACTTGATTACCTCTTAATTATCTGAGAACTAGACCTTGAGCATAAGGTCGGACTCCTCTAAGTCTGGAAATTACCAAGAAATGGATATTTTCCCTCGGATCATAGTGTCTCCTACGACAAGATCGCCAATTGCCCATTGCACATTTTCATCCCTTTATTCATTGAGTATTGGGAACTATAACTGTTGCACATATCCTACCTTAAAATTGTTTATATATAACCACCAACTACAAAATGCAAATTGGTCTTATCGAGCTTTGGAATGGGGTTCCTTAGGATTGTGGACTTTAAGAAACCGTTTCATCATCCACCATTGGAGTACTAGGTTGCAACCCTGAAAGAAGATATTTTTGTTCTAACACTTATCCAAAGCCCTATAGATGTCGGTGAGAATCATAGGTGTCAAAGTGTGATATTTGATTGTCGTTCCCTTATTGACTCCGTAGAAGATGTCATGAGTGAATATTACTACACTTGGATGGATGGTATGATTTGAGTCTTGGGGGAAGACCATGAACCCGAGTAAGCACACTACAAATACAAAAACATGTTTTTCTTTCCAAGTTTGCTCAGATATGAACTATTTTTTTAAAAAAAATTGAAAGCCTGTCACGATCCAAAAATGGACGCGATGACACCTGTCTATTCCCACCAAGACAAGTCATCCTCAAACTAATTGAAAAGAAAAAAATGCGGAAAACAGTAAAATTAAGAACAAGATAAAGCGGAAAACTTATTCTTCTATTAAAACCCCCAAAATCTGGTTGTCACGTGTACAAGCCACTAAATACAGAAGTACGAAATTATGAAATAAATACAAATCTCAGTCTTGATCTCTCAAGTAGAACAAATCTTAAAGAAAAGGAAAAGAGGGCCCGCCAGGATGACAAGCAACTACCTCTCAAATCCTTCAATGAGCCTCGACTGACAGGGGAAAAGAAGAAGATCATGCGAGTCCGGGCACAGAACCTACACAAGTGTAGAAGCAAGGGGTGAGTACCAACAACACGATACTCAACAATCAGCCTACTAAACAAAGTAACTAGCTAGAAAATGAATACCCCGACTGTCCAACCGAACCTCGTCAAACTACAACCTGCACAAAAATCAGCCCAACCTAGCAATTCTATAATATACGGCTCACATTCCCAATATTCACAGTTCAAATCTTCGCAATTCAACAATTAAACAAATTGAATAAGTCAATTACAATGACAAGTAGTTTAGGCACACACCACAAGTACATCAATCTCAAGTATCAAGCAAATCATGCATGAGCATAAAATACATCAAGTCACAATAATCAATCTCTTGATAGAACCATTTCCCACCGGCACAATATCACTAGCCAAAACCATTTTCCATCGATTTTATATCACATCACTAGCCGAAACTATTTCCCCTCAGCTTTATGTCACATCACTAGACGAAACCATTTCCCATCGACTTTAAATCACATCACTAGCAGAAACCATTACCCATCGGTTTTATATCACATCACTAGCCGGAACCATTTTCCATCGGCTTTATATCACATCACTAGCCAGAACCATTTCCCACCAGCTTTATATCATATCACTAGCTGGAAATGAACTTGGCCTCACAACACTCCTCACATAACTCATCACAATGTTCAACGATCAAATCACACAAGCAATATCACACCACATAGAAGACAAAATAATTTGCACAATTCAAGTCCACATTCATGCTTTCAAGCATTTCATCAATCAATCAATAAGGGTTACATTAAGGCAATTCATATCATCATCTCAACACATATAATTTTTCATTTCAACCCCTTTTTATTCATTTAGATGTATCAAGTGGACAATTTAAACCCTTCACCTCATCCCTATTACTCCCAACATACAATCAATGAAGGAAGCATATGAATTCAACTAGAATGCAAGGTTTAGAAAACCACTTGCCTTAGATCAATCAACAATCACTCCAAGAATTGAGTCTTCCCCTTCCGAACCACTTCCAAAGCCACACAATCTAAAATAATCAAGTATTCATAATCATTTACCGAAAATCACAATACCCTTACTAATTCTCTTGAAAAGTGGGTCAATCAACACAAACCCCAATTTGAAAAAGAAGGTTTGAATCCAAAAAATAATACATGAAAACATTACTCAAGGCTTTAAGAACTCACTAGAGAAAACCATTTCGAAAAAGGGATTAAAATCACTTCAAAATAACCATTTTAGTTAAGAACTTGAGTTCATGAAAAACTTCCACAATCACATATCAAAATCTCATATTTTGATGTTAAAACTCATAATTGATTAATGGAAAGTGAAGGTTTAGGATCAAGCACACTTACCCAGATGATCTAGCACAAAATATCCTTTAAATAAAGCCATCAAGGGTCCCCAAAGCTCAAAAAGGTGAAATAGGGCTTAAACCCTGAAAATGGCAGCAAAACCCTCTCCGATGTCGCTTAAGCTAACCAGGGGCTCTCTTAAACACGAGTCTCGCTTTTGGGAACCAGGCTTCGCTTAAGCGAACCCTTCCAAAAAGTCCGGCCTTCGCTTAAGCGATCACACCTTTGCTTATGCGAAGCTCTCTTAAGCGAAAGGCCTATTGCAAAAGTGAAGGTTACAAAACTCATGCACCAACAAAACTTAGCAAACACTCGAATATTGAAAGGACCCTCGAGATTCGTTAGAAACCTCGTACACAGAATCCAGATATACAAATAAATTATACTAGACGTTTCAGACTCAATGGAACTGTCAAAACATGAATCCAAGGTCTCATTGACACGACATCCGTGAAAACCACAAGAAACTAACTCAACACCTAAAAGGCTAAAACAAGCTCGAGACCTCTCAAAAATCAACCAAGACCTCCTATAATCATCCCCCAAATGCAACATAACTCTCAGAATTCCGATCCGAGCATCCGAATCCTGAATGTTGACCAAAGTCAACCTAAAGGCTAAAAATTCATAATTTTACAACTTAGGACCTCAAATCCTAAAAAGACTCAGAGTATGAAACCAAGAAGTCTCATGGATAAAATTTCACATTTCAGGACTGATGAATTTGATGGAATTCCATTTTGATACTCGAAACTCCAAAAGACCTCAAAAATCACTTTCTTAACAACTTAGCCTTTAAAACTCACAAACTCACCAAATTCTCAACTTTTAACTCAAAGATCAAAACCAACCTTTCAAACTCAATCAAAAATGACTTGGGGTCGATAACGGGAGGGGCAAAATGGAAATTTCATGAAACTTTCCAAAAATGACCGACCGATCATTACATTATCCACCACTAAAAACCATGTTTGTCCTCGAACATAAAGCAAAAAAAGGTACCTGAAGCTTAAAAAAACTGAGGATGTCTGGGACACATATCTGACTTTGTCTCCCAAGTCACCTCACCGACT
Organism: Solanum chiquidenum; assembly: GCA_029582725.1. Taxonomy (NCBI): domain Eukaryota; kingdom Viridiplantae; phylum Streptophyta; class Magnoliopsida; order Solanales; family Solanaceae; genus Solanum; species Solanum chiquidenum. Next base: position 36,294 of record JAJOOS010000508.1, read on the forward strand.
GAACGATGCTTCCACTACACCTTCACTAAAGCAATCTCTTTGGTCCTAAGCTTCTAGACTTGCCTATCCAAAATGGCTATAGGCTCTTCCTGAAAAAGACAATCCTGGACCCAACTCATTTGAATCAAGGGAAAGTACATGGGACTTATCTGGCACATACTTCCAAAGCATGGAAATATGATATACAAGATGCACAACTGACAAGCTAGGTGGCAATGCCAATTTATAGGCCACCTCTCCCACATGGCTCAAAATCCCAAAGGGTCCAATGAATCTAGGGCTAAGCTTGCCTTTCTTTCTGAGCCTCATCACACCTTCCAAACATGATCACCCTCTATGAATGTTAGGGATCAAACTCACCGACCCACATAACTCTTTTTTCAACTCTAGGCTTTCAACAATCTACTCTGGATCGTAAAAACCTGCTCCATATCATCTTTAAGCAAGTTTGTATATAATGAGTCCATCTCAGTTGAATCAAACTATCCGATCAGAGATCTACATCATCTACCATACAACACCTCAAAAGGGGTCATCTGAATGTTGGAATGATAACTGTTGTTATAGGCAAACTCTATAAGGGAAAATGTAATATCATCTAGCACCAAAATCAATCACACAAGCTCGGAGCATGTCCTCCAACACCTGAATTGTCCGCTCGGACTGACCATCGGTTTGAGGATGAAAAGTTGTACTGATATCTAACTTAGTACCTAAACCATGCTGCAATGCCTTCCAGAAATGGGAAGTGAACAGGGAACCTCGATCAGAGACAATAGAAACTGGGACTCCATGCAATCACATAATTTGACTGATATAAAGCTCGACTAACTTCTCCGCCCTATACGTAACCCAAACTGGGATGAAATGGGTGGACTTGGTCAACCTGTTAACAACCAGCCAAATAGAATCATAAGTACCCACGGTGGCAGGTAGTCCCATAATGAAGTCCATAGTGATCCGCTCCCACTTCCAAGTAGGAATGAGCATCCTCTGAGATATACCTCTAGGTCACCGGTGCTCACACTTGACCTGTTAACAAGTCAAACACCTCAAAACAAAATTCGTAATATCTCTCTTCATATCACACCACCAATAATGTTGTCTCAGGTCATGATACATCTTCGCCGCACCTGGATGGATGGAATATCGGGAACAATGGGTCTCATCAAGATCAGTCTAATCTAATCAACTCGCGCACCTTGGGCACACAAATTCATCCTCCAATCAGCAAGACACCATCAGTATCTAGGACAACCTCCTTGGCTTCCCCTTTCATCACCTTTTCTTGAATGAGACATAATTTCTCATCATCAAATTAGCGCTCACTAATCTTCTCAACTAAGAAAGAACAAGCTTCAATGAACGCATTCAAACCACTCGTCTCCTCAGAAACCTGTAACTAGACGACACTGTTGGCTAACCGCTGAACATCTCTAGCTAATGGTCTCTCCCCCACATTAATAGCGGCAAGACTTCCCATACTAGAAGTCTTCCTACTCAAATCATCGGCCACCATGTTGGTCTTCCTTGGATGATACAAGATAGTAATGTCACAGTCCTTCAGTATCTCAAGCCATCTACGCTACCTCAGATTCAGATCACTTGGACTGAAAATGTACTGAAGACTCCGATGATCTGTGAAAATCTCACAATAAACTCCATACATATATTGTCGCCATAACTTATGGACAAACACTACGGCATCCAACTCTAAATCATAGGTAGGGTAGTTTCTCTCATGGATCTTCAACTGCCTAGAAGCATAGGCAATTACCTTACCCTTCTACAACAGATCTAACACCCCCTAACCCGACTCTAGAAGCATCGCATTAAACAGTGAAGTCCACACCCTTCTCCAGTAAAATCAAAATAGGAATCGACGTCAACAAAGTCTTGAACTTTTGAAAGATCTTCTCACACTCATTAGACCACTGAAAAATCACACTCTGCCGAGCCAATCTAGTCAAAGAAGATGCAATGGTAGAGAAGCTCTGCACAAATCATCGGTAATAGCCCGCAAGTCCTACAAAACTCCAGATTTCAGTAAGTGATGTAGGTCTGGTCCAACCCTTCACCGCCTCAATCTTGGCGGGATCTACCCGAATACCTTTCTTGGATACCACGTGTCCCAAAAATGCCACAGAATCAAGCCAAAACTCACACTTTGAGAACTTGGCATAAAACTTCTTTTCCCTCAATCTATGGAGCACAATCCTCAAATTCTGATCGTGATCCTCCTCAGTCTTGGAGTACACCAAGATGTCGTCAATGAACACTATTACAAATGAATTTAGATACAGTAGAAACACCATATTCATCAACTTCATGAACGTTGCAGGGGCATTAGTCAAGCCAAAAGACATCACAAGAAACTCATAGTGCCCATAACGAGTCCTAAAAGGTTATTTTAGGGATATCTGATGCCCTAATCTTTAGCTGGTGATAACCGGACCTCAAGTCCATCTTAGAAAATAGAGATGCACCCTGAAACTGATCAAACCAATCATTAATATGAGGAAAAAGATACTTGTTCTTCACTATCACCTTGTTCAACTGTCGATAATCAATACACATCCTCATAGATACATCCTTCTTCCTCACAAACAATACAAGAGCACTCTACGGAGAACTAATAAGGCGAATAAACCCCTTACTCGACAGATCCCGCAACTGATCATTCAATTTCTTTAACTCGGGTTGATCCATACGATAATGAGGAATATAGATGGGTTTGGTGCCCGTCTCCAAGTCAATAACAAAATTAATATCCCTATCCGGAGGAACACCTAGAAGATCAGTAGGAAACACATCTACAAACTCTCAAACCACAGACATTGAATCCATAGAAGGTAGCTCAACACTAGTATCTCGAATGAAAGCCAAGTAGGAAAAACACCCTCTATCAACCAATTTTTGAGCTCTAATGAAGGAGATAACTTTGCCAAGGTAGGAACCACTAGCACCCGTCCACTCAACTCTTGGGACACCCGGCATTGCTAATGGCACAGTCTTAACATAAAAATCAAAACTAGCATGATGCTGGAAAAGTCAGTCCATACCCAAGATAATATCAAAGTCTACCATCCCCAAAATGATCATGTTTACCTAAGTATCATACCTGGCCAAAGAAACAAGACAAAATCGATACACTCGATCCACCACTAAGGATTCACCCACTGGTGTAGAAACATGAATAGACACAGGCATGAAAACAAATATCATATCAAACCCAACAACAAAATAGGTAGACACATATGAGAAATTAGATCCCGAATTAAACAAACAGACGTAGGTCGATGGAAAACTATGAAGATACATGTGATCACAACATCAGAAGTCTCAGCCTCATGCATGTTTGGAAAAGCATAGCACTGGCCATCCCGGGAGCCTGCAGCCTGAATAGAACCTCTACCTCCACCCTGCAGAGCTGGAGTACCTCAACCAGTAGTCCTGTCACCTCTACCTGTCTGAACTCTGTCTCGACCCCTGGCCAGCGGTACTGAATCCCTAGCTGGAACAACTGGAAGAGAAAACTGAGGTCCTTAATGCGTTTGTAGAGTACACTGTCGCATCATATGACTTGGATCCCCACAAGTATAGCAAGGTCTCGACATTGATAATTGCTACTGCAAACCCGATGAGGTACCATAACTACCTCGACTAGAACCATAAGATCCTCGGGATTACTGCCCACTCTCAGCCGTTGTCATAAAAGCATGAATCGATCCATAGCATTGGAAGGAACCCCTACCCCTATGTGAACCTCAGCCTCCAGATGAGGCACCAAAAAACTAGCCAAAATAAGGGGCCCTCTTGGGCTCCCCAAACTCCTCTAAGACCATCAACTCCGCCTCATTGGTGATGCTCACAATGGACTGAAAGGAAGCCCCCTCTCTAGCTGAACACATAAGACCTGATGGAGAAAGTCAACCCTCTCACAAATCGGCGAACTCTCTCTGCCTCAACCTGAACAATTGTCATAGCATGCCTAGAGAGCTCACAGAAATGGGCCTCATACTCGGTCACAGACAGACCACCCTGAGTCAAGCTCTCAAATATTAGACGACTTTCTTCTCTCATGCTCCAAGGAATGAAGGGGTCTTGGAAAGCACTAGAAAATACCTCTCACTCTTCTAGAGGAGATCCAACTGGTCCAGACCTTACAAAAGTCCTCCACCACTCTCTAGCGCAACCACGAAGCTGAAGTGCAACAAACCGGACACCACGAGCATCCACCATACCCACTGCCTCAAGCATTTCATGGCACAAAGTCAAAAATTCATGAGCATCCTCACTCTTACCACCCTGAAACTGGGTGGGTTTCATCTTCTGACACCTTTCATAGCACTGCTGATCAGTCACTGTCAAGATAACCTCAGGAGCAACCTGTGCACCAACAAACGGTGTAGGAACCTATGGTGACTGGCGCATCTAGACATTATCACCCGGAGTTTGATCCCTAACTCTCATCTGAGCACTTGGAGTGTGCATGGTGCACCATTTGGCGAAAGGTTTTCTATCACACCATGCATCCTCAACAAAGTCTCCTAAAACAACAGAGCTCCAAAATCGAGAGGAACCTGGTCCTCAAAAACCTTAGTGTGGCTCAGGAGAAGCCTTTCTAGACCTGCCTCTTGCCGATGCTGCTCCACGGGCACGACCTTTACATGGTGCTACTCCACGAGCATGACCTATAGCTCGGACCTACCTTTAGCCCTAGTTGGGCGTCAACAATATGCTTGGGGATTGTCTCCCCTCTATAACTGGAACTATAAGCTCTAGTCCTCGATATCTACCAAAACAACATGCGGCAACTCAGCACTAGGAAAGGTAACCACACGATAATAAAGGATAAATAAACGGAATTTTCCTTACAATCTTTGTCACATCTTGAAGATAAGTTCATATGTCTCTGTACCGATCCTCAAAACTCTACTTAGACTTGGATTGTACACATGTGAGACCTATGAACCTGGGGCTATGATACCATTTGTCACGACCTACAAATAGATGTGATGACACTTTTCTATTTCCACCAAGACAAGTCAGCCTCAACCCAATAGAAAAGAAAAAAATGCGGAAAACAGTAAAATTAAGAACTAGAAAAAATGGAAAACTTATTCTTCTATTAAAACCTCAAAATCTGGTTGTCACGTGTACAAGCCACTAAATACATAAGTACAAAATTAAGAAATAAATACAAGTCGCGGTCTTTGTCTCTCAAGTAGAACAAAGCTTAAAGAAAAGGAAAAGAGGGCCCGCTAAGATGACAAACAACTACCTCTCAAAACCTTCAACAAACCTCGACTGACAAGAAAGAAGAAGAAGATCACACGGGTCCAGGTTAAGAACCTACATAAGTATAGAAGCAAGAGGTGAGTTCCAACAACACGGTACCCATCAAGCAACCTACTAAAGAAAGCAACTAGCTTGAAAATGACTACCCCAACTCTCCAACCGAACCTCCTCAAACTACAACCTGCATAGAAATCAGCCTAACCGAGCAATTCTAAAATACACGTCTCACATGCCCAATATTCACATTTCAAGTCATCGCAATTCAACAATTAAATGAATCAAGTAAGTCAATTATAATGACTAGTAGTTCATTCAAACAACACAAGTACATCAATCTCAAGTATCAAGAAAGTCACGCATGAGTATAAAATACATAAGTCATAATAATCAATCTTTTGCCGCATAATATCGCTATTTGGAACAATTTCCCATCGGTTTTATATCACATATCTAGCCGAAACTATTTTCCATCAGCTTTATGTCACATCACTATTCAGAACCATTTCCCATCGGCTTTATAATACATCACTAACCGGAACCATTTTCCCGTCGGCTTTATATCACATCACTACTTGGAACCATTTCCAATTGGCTTTATATCACAACACTAGCCGGAAATGACCTCGACCTCACAACACTCATTACATGTCTCATCACGACGTTCAACGATCAAATCACACAAGCAATATCACAACACATAGAAAAGACAATAATTTGCACAATTCAAGTCCACATTCATGCTTTCAATCATTTCATCAATTAATCAATAAGGGTTACATTAAGCCAATTCACATCATCACTCTCAACACATAGCACTTTTCATTTCAACCCATTTTTATTCATTTAGATGTATCAAGTCGACAATTTAAACCTTTCACCTCATCCCCATTACTCCCAACACACAATCAACGAAGGAAACATACAAATTCAACTAGAATATAAGGTTTAGAAACTCAATTGCCTTAGATCAATCAACAATTACGCCAAGAGTTGAGTCTTCCCATTTTGAACCACTTTCAAAGCCACACAAGTTAAAATAATCAAGTATCCACAATCATCTACCATAAATCACAATACCCACACTAATCCTCTTGAAAAGTAGGTCAATTAACACTAACCCTAATTTTGAAAAAGAAGGTTTGAATCCAGAAAATAATACTTAAAAACATTACTCAAGGCTCTAGGAACTCGTTAGAGAAAACTGTTTCAAGAAAGGGATTAAAATCACTTCAAAATCACCATTTTAGTTAAGAACTTGAGTTCATTAAAAACCTCCACAATCACCAATAAAAATCTCATATTTTGATGTTAAAACTCATAATTAATTAATGAAAAATGAAGGTTTAGGATCAGGAACACTTACCTAGATGATCGAGCACAAAAAATCCTTTAAAAAACCCCACCAAGGGTCCCCAAAGCTCAAATATGGTGAAATGGGGCTTAAACCCCAAAAATGGCAGCAAACCCCCTTCAAATATTGCTTAAGCAAACCAAGGGTTTGCTTATGAGAACCCTGCTAAAAACGCGGGTTTCGCTTTTGCGAACCAGGCTTCGCTTAAGCGACTATCGATAAAGCGATCCTTGGTTCACTTAAGCGAACCCTTCCAAAAAGTCTAGCCTTCGCTTAAACAATTACACCTTTGCTTATGCGAAGCTCGCTTAAGCAAAAGGCCTATTGCAAAAGCTTAGGTTACAAAACTCATGCACCAACAAAACTTAGCAAACACTCAAATATTGAAAGGACCCTCGAGATTCGTTAGAAACCTCGTACACAGAATCCAGATATACAAATAAATTATACTAGACGTTTCAGACTCAATGGAACTATCAAAACATGAATCTGAGGTCTCCTTGACCTGACATCCGTGAAACTCATAAGAAACTAACTCAACACCTAAAAAGGCTAAAACAAGCTCGAGACCTCTCAAAACTCAATTAAGATCTCACCTAGGCCTAAAATCATCCCCCAAATTCAACGGAACTCTCGGAATTCCGATCCGAGCATCCGAACCCCAAATGTTGACCAAAGTCAACCCAAAGGCTAAAATTCCATAATTTCACAACTTAGGATCTCAAATCCTCAAAAAGACCCGGAATCTAAAACTAACAACTCACACAAATTGGATTTCTCATTTTGGGACTAATGGAATCGACAGAATTCCATTCCGACACTCGAAACTCCCAAAGACCCCAAAAACCACTTTCTTAATAATTTAGCCTTTAAAATTGACAAACTTACAAAATTCTCAACTTTTAACTCAAAGTCCAAAACCAACCTTTCAAACTCAATAAAAAATGACTCAGGGTCAATAACGGGAGTGCCAAAATAGAAATTTCATGAAACTTTCCAAAAATGACTGTCCGGTTCATTACAAAGCTCTAGCACGTTCAAATCGATAGTAAAGCTTGTGGAGCAGGATGTTTGTCCTTTTAGTCTATTCACCACTCGACTTTGTCTAGTGAGATTCCTTAATTTTATCGTGATCCCATTCTTTGGGGATTAAAATATCATTGTTAGAGCTTTTTTATTACACATGGCCAAGATTTTGTAGCTTGCAACTACTTCTTCCATGGTTGGAGTCATCTCCACATCTTCGAAACAAAAAACCATACGCTTTCTATCCCAACAATTTACTATTGTCCCGATCAAATGTGGTCGAGCTTCCATTTCCGTTAGGGATGGTAGATGGCCTATATGTTTTTTGGACTTCTGATTTGTCGTATATACTCATGTATTTCCACAATACTTTGAGGTAGGCTTGGGGTTGAGTTTTCATTTGGATTCTCAGATGGTCATGAACTTGAGTAATCCTACAAAAGAGAAAAAGGGTTAAGTACCTCCCCCCCCCGGAGCGATAATGCACTATTTAAATTGGCATACACTTTCTTCAATTTAACACATAAATTATGATTATCTTTTTATTGCCAATGATCCAAATAGACACAATGTGGCTTCTAATGAGACCAATACACCTTGGGTATGGGTTATCTTAGGCTAATTCTCTTAAAAAAGGATTTGGTTTAACTCTACATTAATTTACTAACACTAGGCATTTGAAAGATCGGGGTCAAGGGGTCAACTTGGGTTGAAACTATGACAATCATTGGACGCATAACGAACCAATAAATTGTCACTCATTCTGAAAAATATTATGTATAAGAAAGACTGACTACAGGATCACAAAATCATTCTTAAAATACTCAAAATTGATGTTGGTTTACGGAAATATTCCATGAATGCAATGATAGCTTAATGTTCAAAATTAAACACATTGTGCCCAAGTAAAGTGAACAAATGTATTACAATCCCTAATAGTTAGTCATACAAGTGAGAAAATCTTTTGGTTAGAACATAATCCAGAATCCCCAGCAGAGTCATCATTTTTGTTATGTCGTGATTTTTATATATTTAAAAAATCACTTTAGAAATATTCCAAGTATAAACCAATTTAAGAAAAATACTTAGAAAAGAGTCGACGCTTAATTTATTTTTTTAAAAAATAGAAAACTTAATTTAAAAAGAATCTAACAAATTAAGTCTTTAAAAATTTAGAGAAAATGGGTAAAAAGTTCTTATTTATACTTTAAGAAGGTATTTTCCCTTAAAGTATTCACTAACATGTGGTTATCCGACGATTTGAATAAACATTTTAAATAAATTGAAAGTGATTAATACTTTAACAAAAATAGATTAAGTAAGAATTTATTTGAAGGTAATAACTTAAACCGACTTAGTCGATTAAAGCAAGAAACTACCTTAAATTAATTAATAAAGTTTTGACTAAAGATATTTGATTAAGTAAATAAAGAACACAACAAATTGATAAAATGAAATTCATTAAAATAAAACAGCACAAAGAAAATAGTTCATCTTTTGGGGAATTCGACTAAGTTAATTAAAAATTCTAAAGAGTTAAGCAAAACAAACAATAAAGAATTACAAGTATAAATTTAAGGAATCACACAGTTTCAATATGAAATTAAAATCTATACCTATTTAGTTTGTAATTACATTAATCTCTGAAAAAGTAAAACAAACTGGATACATAATATGTAGCTCGGATACATTATAAAATAAACCGGATACATAATATGTTGCTCGGATACATTAAAAACTAGCTCGAATACATTATAAAATAATTTAGAATTAGGAGAGAAATAAGGGATTTTCGAGGTTTTTAGAAATAGAAGGGAATATTAGAAATAAGGAAAACATAAGACGTGTATTTCAATAATTTTTCCTAATTACAATGACATAATTTAAGAGTAAAAGGGAAATTAAATTTGGGCCCTTTTGGCCCAAATTTATTGATGTCGAGAAACTGAGCTATTGTTGATGCGTTTTTGGCCCATTTCTTCCCTTGTATATTAGTTGTATAACAACTATATATCAATTGTATATTTCTGTATATCAGCTCCTTAAATTTGATTTTTTGTCTTCAAGACATGTAAATTTGCTTCTATTTTATTCTAGCCATGATGGGGCTGACTCAAAAAATGTATCGTCTCAACAATATGCAGGGATAGAGTTCATAGTGGACTCGGGTTGATGTCACATGTGAGAGAAACAATAAAAATTAGTGGATGAGTTTGAGAAAGGTGCATCATATTCAAGGCAAGTAAAGGACATCCATTAACATTAGTATATATCAACATATAGTAATAGATAATGAATATTAAAAGGGAATAAAATGGCCTAATGCATATTTGACAAGTAGCATGCTTCATGTAGTAAACGAAATTAGATATTTCTATACTTCTAAGTCTAAGAAGCAAACTTTATCACATTTAAAAACTTCCACAAAAAATATGCTCTATCAAATTAATCAAATTATTTCATACGGAGACAACCAACTTATTACCTTGTCGGGAATTCATAAAACTGAATAGAAGTAACACAGAGATTGTTACGTCTCGAGCTTACACCTTGAACATGGCCGACACTCAGAAATCATCGCTGGTCTCTAAGCGAATCCTTGGACTAGATGACTACTTAGCAGAATACTAACTCAAGCATAAATAAACTTAAAACTGAAGAACATTTAAAGAAATTAACTGAATCTTAAAGCTATCTAAAAATACTGAGTATAAATGATCAAGTTTTATTAAAACATCTGAAACGAAAACTGAAAGACTTACAAACTCTGTGTATCTATGAAGCTTCTACTGTCTAAAGATAGGTATCAAGATAAGACCCTCAACAACCTTAACCAATACTCCTAAGGCAATAAAAGACTAGAGTCCTCCGAAAAACAAGGAGACCTCACAAAACTGACGAGTGGATCATGTGATCTCAAGGAAGCGCCTGTTGATAATGTTGAATACCTGGATGATGCAACGTCAAATGACGTTAGTAAATGGAATGTACGCTATGTAATAAAGCTGAATGAAACAAACAACTAAACTGAAGGACTGAAAGTAACTCAACTAAAGTAAAACATGAATATTAAGTAAAATCATTTAAGCTTCACAATATAATATGCAATGATAGCAATATATATATATATATATATACACACACACACACACACACTTTACTTTCTTGGAAAGTTTCTCTAATCGACAACCATCTATATGAGCCTTGTGATTTAATAACGTCTCACCCATGTTGCTAGAACCGCACTGTACTTTTTCAGAGTATAGGACGTAACTCTGCTTATGGATAGCAATATATATATATATACACACACACACACACTTTACTTTCTTGGAAAGTTTCTCTAATCGACAACCATCTATATGAGCCTTGTGATTTAATAACGTCTCACCCATGTTGCCAGAATCACACTGTACCTTTTCGGAGTATAGGACGTAACTCTACTTATGGATCCACTAAAAGCCTTCTTGAGGTAGGTGAAGAGTCATCCAAATTTAGGTTTGATCCTATCTACATTGATAGCGTTTGTCATGGGGTTTGATTTATCTGAACTCTTACCCAAATCGCTGCTCAACACTACTCCCAAAATATAAATATAAATATAAATATAAATGCACATAGAATAATAATACTCACTAGGTTTGAGTTAATACTCAAACCTTTTTAAGGGTTAACTGAAAATGCTTCTGAAAGCTGTTTATAATCTTCTTAAAAATAATAATTCTTTTCTCAATGTAAAATAATATGTTTGTAACCATTAGTGAATCCCTTAGACTCTTTTCAAAAGATATTTTAAAATGTTTGGACTTGTTTTAGTTTTGAAAATCAATGTCTAGAAATAGTTATGCAAAGATTCTCAACAATTTTCAACTCAATATAATTCATGTAATAAAATAGCCATGAACGATGATTCAAACTCAGAATGCACAAAGTACTATAATCTCAATAACAATGAATTCAAAACTCAAAATAAGGAATGAAAGTACAACTTAGAATCATAGAACTTAGTGTGCAACCCCAGAATTTACTCTTAGTGACTGAATTTAGATGTAAGGCGTGGGGACAAACATAGTCCAATGCTATGAATAGACTTACATACTTGGAAGAACAATGTTCTTGGAGAAACTTAAATAAAAATCTTTGGAAGATGATCTGGAGAAGTCTTGGATTATCTAAAAAATCTTAGGTATCTTGAAGAAAATTTTGAACTTAGCCTTTAGATCTTGCGAAATTGGAGAAATCCCTTTCTTTGAGTTCTTGATCTTTAGAAGAAGGAAAATTGAAGATTTTGAGAGGTTCTATACATATAATGATGTTATTAGGTTGTAATATGGACTTAGTAAAGTTAATTGACGGTAAAAGGTCAAGAATACCCTTCTAGAAATGTAAGAAGATCATGAAAATCAAAGAAAATGTAAGAAGATCATGAAAATCAAAGAAAATGATCTTTTAATGAATCCCATCGGCCAAACCGGTGATCTGGAGGTCCCCTCACCAAAATATTCCTCGGATTGCCAAAATAATCAGAGATTGAAGGTTTTCAGGATATTTTGGTGAGGTTATTCGGCGATTCACCAAACCATTTGGCGAGTCACCGAATGAGTAGGTGTCCCCGCAAAATTTGTGTAGCCCGAACATGTTCTAGTAATACGACCATAACTTTTTACTCCGAACTCGTATTCATGAAAACTTGGTGGAGTTGAAAAGAAGGCTCATAGAACTTCAATTTGATAGTACATGGGCCACCTAACACTTTATATGTCGAGAGATATGGTCGTGAAAGTTGACCTTAATATTAATTCATGCGAGAACTTGGCCGATAGGAATGCTTTGAAGTTGGCTTGGTGTTTGATGTCCCTTGTGACCCTATATCACTTTCTATACCCTTGATACACTTGTTGAAGAACCTTAAAACACATGACCAAGTAGGACATCACTCTGTTCAAGCTAATATATACTTAGGACAACTATTCACATTTTTAAGAGTAGAGTCGTGAGATGTTATATAGATAATCACTCGATTTAGAGGACATAAACATGCGAAATATCAATTTTCATACAAGATTTATCTTGTCAATGGCACTTAAAGAGTAGTTTTAAATGGATACTATCAATATTGATGTCATACAAAATGATTGTGATTAAGATATATCTTAGTGTGGTGACAACAAGTAAACGGTGGCAACTAAAGAAAAACTAGATATACTAATGAACAACATACTCATCTGAGCAACAGAAACAAACCAAGATTCAATGCACTAATAATCATATTCATGATAAACTCCTGAAGGCACACGGTCTAAAAGAAAGCATGAAGATTTGAGGCATAGGAGCATCGTAGAGAGCTCAACTAATAACGTTTGCATGTTATGAGAGAAGATAAAGAACTTTTTGCACATATATCATAAGTTTCCAATACTCAAATAACTTTCCGATCTAAAATGTATTTTCGAGAATCCTAACAATATTAATACTTCTAACATTTATGCATCAAAGCAAATTCAATCTTTAGGAGAAGTAGTTCTAAATCATTTGAATAGAGAAAACCACATTTATAAACATAGGGGCCAACAAATTGCAATTTTAGCCGTTTGAGTGACCTATTGCATTAGAAACTTAGCCAATTGAATTTAGAATGTTGCCAAATTGAATCAACTAGCTAAATTTGATCAAAATTGAAATAAGATGAATAAATATTTGATCTTTTTAATTTAAACAAGACAAAATAATTATCAAAACATAAGTTTATTACTTAAAATAGAGAATTAATTACACATGATTATAAAGTTAGCTAATTTAAAGACAATAAATATGTATTTAAGCTGAAAACTATTTTTGAGGTTATTTCCTAAATATTTATATAAAAGATGAAAATTATATATATAAATCTATATATAAACATTTATAGTTGTATAATTATTTCTAAAAAACTAACCAAATTATTTGGAAAAAGATTTAATATATTTTTAGATTTTTCAAAGACAATTATTTCAAATTTTTTGAAATTGATGAAGCTTGATAATTAATGCAAATTGCATAGGGTCAAAATTGGGTGTTAACAACTGCCCTTCTTTAGATAGGGCCGATGAAAGAGATTTTGTGCAAAGAAAATTGACGAATTTAATTTTGATTGAACTCATTTTCATCTCTTTTAAAGAAAGGCTCGATTTGGATTTAAAGACCTGTGGCACCCTGGTGTTGGGTTGCCTACATATCTCATGTTACATGAAAATTCAGGCCACCTGTAGTTTAAAAAGACGTTTGATTTAGCGCACGATATAAGAAGAATTCACAAACTTTCCCAATTTCGAATTATAGAGAGGCTAGTAGGCTCAGGAATAAGATTAAGATGGATTGTTGGAATACAACTGAAATTTCAACATCCATCTCGCCTATATGTCTCTTGAAATCAGGAATCATGATGTTTATAGTTTAACTCAATCAGTTGGAAAGACAATCTAGTATGCTAAGATAACCTTTGATCTAGAAAGAGTAACAAATAAATTGAGTATGAAAAAGAGGTTTTCTAACATCTTAATTATGAATGTGGATCCCTTCACACCAATAATTGTGAACTTACATGGATATAGTTTCCACAACTGTTGGCGCATTGTCACTCGAATTTAAAGATTTGGTTATAACGAGAGTCTAAAAAATTTCAAGAAGTTAAACTGAAATTGTCGAACTCCACAAAAAAAAATACCTACGTGACTTTTGATAGGGGTGTGATTTGATTATGGTGGAAGTCTCTCCTCAGCTCAAGTCCAAAGAGTCTGATATTTCTCCATGGACTATGTCTCAATTCGTTGCTAAGAAAAAGTTCTATGTTGTGTTGCATTCTTTTTTATAACATCTGCACATGTGGTTTAATTGAGAATGCATCCGCTCAGATGTTATCGACAAATACTGAGATAAAACTCGTTAGTAGAAATTGTAAAATAGATTGGGAAGCAGTGTCTTTACTGTGTTTGCATGTCAGCCTCTTTTGGTATTGATGTAGAACAAATAAGACACTTTTGAAGTTGATGTGATTTATAAAATATTTCTCGAATGTCAACCTCCTTCATTTTTGACGTAATATACGATGAGTTGATATAATTCAATATGTTGATGGCCCTCTCGACAATCATATCACCTCTTTTGGGAAATGATATGGATGAACCTCTTGGTAATGATAATACCACATTCGATAATATAATATAGATGACCATGTCGATAATGATATTAACACCTCCAATAATATAATATGGAAGGTCCTTCCGGCAATGATATCACCATCTCTAGAGATATAATGCAAATGGCCTTTCAGCGATGCACAATATCACATCTGATATTGATGTGACTTACTGATATCCTTCGATGCCAACCTCCTTTAACTTTGACGTGACAACGAATATTTTGGTAAATTTTACTTCAAATTCTCTCTGATATTCATTTTGTATTGTGTATGCCCTTAAAACGCCTTTGACGCTAGGGAAATGAAAACATGATGTCATTGCAGATATTCACATATCTCAAAAGTTTCATCATGCCAATACTTTCACCTATTTCTTTGAACACATGTATGTCCATTATGGATCTTGTTTTGCAGAGGGATTTGAGCAAGACATTGTTACTCAAATAATAAGTTGTTTCCATTTTTTTCAGGAACTTCAATTACTTTTCGGATATCCACCAAAAAAATTCAGCCTTGGTGTAACACCCCGACTTTTTGAAACATCTAAATTAGCTCGTACCTTCGTGGAAAGACAAAGAGGGTGAGTAATAAATTAAGAATGATTGTGGTATGTCATATTTTAAGTGTTCAAGGGTTGTATCTCAAGTTTTGAAGTTAGGTAAGTCGCAAAATAAAAGTTGGCGAAAGTTATCGTAAGTTCTTTTTTAAAGATTTCTCTAAAATTTGGGTCAAATATCTCGGAGGTTTTCTCCCAATCTATAAAGATATATAGGGACCACTATCTATCGAATCGAAGGTCTACGAGTCTAGTTTCCAACGCATCACACCGTTTGTTCATACAACTTCAGAATAGAGAGATATTTGCGTTTTTGTGAGACTGCGCAAGCAGGCACGTGAGGTGGGCCCCCTAGGTCGGTGAAACCTTATAAGATAGCATCTTCTTCATTTTTTCTTCATTCCATCTCATAAGAAACCCACAAAAATCAGAGAATTACTCCTCAAATTATCCTTGTGTGTTCATGATCTCTTCTTGACTCCTTATCGAAAATGGCCCTACGTCGCGAGCTCGTTGTTTTGGTATAGTTTTCATGGTGAATTGAGCGGTGTAGCTCCGTGGAGGTTGTGTCAGCAGGGTTTTTTTCAGTGTTCAGATTTATCAAGAGTTTTTCCGTGTAAGGAAAGGTAGGAACCATCTTTTTATCAGTTTATGGATATCTGAGGTCTTGGATAGTAATTTACGATAGAAATCTGTATCGATTGTGAAATTGTCATAGTACTTCTTGTCCTTAATTACTGATTGATTTTACCTTTTTTTTAGTATTATAGTGGTGCGGACAGGGGTATTTTCATCATAAATTATAAAGGAAAAGGTATGTTAAGACTATTCGCTTCGTTCGGCATGCTTCCTTAGAGCTTGGGAGTGATATAATATGGTAGTTAATGTTGGTGATCTTGTAGATGTAATTGTGAGTGGTTGGCTGATTGAGTGGTTATAAATCCTCATTATAGGGACTCATAATCTGTTAAGAACGACCCTAAGTTAGGAACAACTTGGAAACTATATATATATATATATATATATATATTATTTATAGCAAAATTGCTCGCCTTTAACCTATTCAATTGTTTGTTGTCACCCTTAGGGATATTGTGGTTAGCTGTTGAGCTATGAACTGACTATGGGGGCTATGATATTGTCTAATAGGACTATGTTATTGCCTAAGAGGGCTATGTGTTGCCCACGGGGCTATATTGATGCCAAAGATTGTTATGTGTTACCTACGGGGCTATTTTGTCGCTAAAAAGGGCTATGTGTTGCCTACAGGGCTATGTTGATGCAAAAAAGGATTATGTGCAGCCCACATAGCTATGATGTTGCCTAAGAGGGCTATGCACTGCCTACAGGGTTATATCGTTGCCAAAAAGGGCTATGTGACTTCGTACAAAGATAAGGGGCTACCGATAGGGGTATGTAGATTGATTTGACACCTTCTGGGCTTATGGGGGCTTAGGTAGGTGTTATGTTGTTTGTACCTACCGAGCTTATGGGGGATTGGTTAGGTTGTTGTTTGATAATTTTTGTAGTTTTAGATTCAGTAGTGGGTTAGCATGCTTATCTAAATTTAATTTCCTTACTTGATTGCTTTTGGTATATTATGATACTTGCTCATTTAGTCTATAGCCTTTCATACTCTGTACATTATTTTGTACTGACACCTCATTGCCTGGGGGCGCTGCATTTATCTATGCAGGTCCCAACAGATGACCACCAATCATGAATCATGATTGGGAGATTGGTCATCTTCTAGCTTACTCTTCTACAACTACTATAACTTCCACGACTGCTACTAAGCTATTAAGATCGAGGGGCCGTAGGCGGTGATTAAAAATGTTCATTTTATTTGATAAGTAATCAAGGAGCTAATAGTATATAGCACTCAGATGAGGCATAGTGAAAAACTAAACTGATTCAAGTTAGCCCAACCAAAGGACCAATAGACCTCATAGCAACAGGAATGACTTCTATCTGGTTGGCTAGCCCCTTTTCTCCGGAGCAACCAGAGTTAGGAGGTTTGTTAGCTTTTGTTGTATATATTTTTATGGGTAGGTTGGGGTCTTGTCCCGCTAATCTTTACAACTCTTAGAGGCTTGCAGACTAGTGTGTGGGGTGTATAGCTACGTTATGGCCATGCTATCCTAGTTTGTTGGTTTGCTCAAGCTTGTGAGCTGTTTGATGTATTGTCTTGATATATACTTGCTTTCAGTTTTGGTATAGAGATCATGGTGGCCTCCACGGCCCAATCAGGACTTATGTGATAGTTGACTATTTCTTTATATGAGCTCTTGGGAGTAACTATTTCTTTTATAGATATATTGACAGGGGCCTTGCCGGCCGAGGGCTTAATTTTAAGCCGACATATACTTGTTTGTTTTCTTGATTGCGTGTGCTGCCATGTGCTAGTAGCAAATGGTTTAGTAGGGTCGGCTCGGGCCTGAGTTATGGTTAGGCCTGGCAGGGGGACCGGGTCGCCCCGCCCCGTCCCGCGACCGGTTCGAGATTCGTCTCGCCGGACCCGGTCCTGTCGATTCACGCGGGATGGGGGGATCACGGGTTAGGGGACCGGAACCGGTTCGGTTCACCTTTGGTCTCGGTCCGGGTGAACCGGCCCGGTCCGCGGGATCCCCTTTCTTTTTGTTTTTTTTAATTGAATTGTATTTGTTGCCAATCGTTGGGGCAACGGCTAGTGGGCCTCCCCAATGGATTTATTCCACTTTTTTCCTTCCCAAACACCCCCTACTTTTAATATTTTAATTTAAACTCTCAAGTTATCATAAATACACTTTAACCCATTTTTAATATTATAAATACCCCTCTATCCCTTATTATTTCTCACAAAAACATCTATTCTCTCATCTATTTCTATATCCTCTCAATCTTAAGTCTTAATTTTTTTCCCCATTTAAGTCTCATATTATTATAATACATATATTTCAATTCTAAATTTTCATATTATATCATAATATATATTATTCTCATATTTGCTATCAAGTATTGG
>JAJOOS010000509.1:0-16896 GCA_029582725.1 Solanum chiquidenum
ACACAGGATTAGCTTGGGATCATTCGTGATCCTAAATCCCGTGTTACGTCAAGGGGGTAGCCTTGGGGCGTGACAATTAGGATGGTGTTGCAAAGAGATATGTTCTGCTCTTCTTCTCCTTTACCAACTTAACGAAGATGGTGCTTAATTTCACATCATCTTCACCTTCTGTAAAGTCAAAATGTAATTAGATCAACAATTTTTTGGGGCAATTTGATATTTGAAGTGATCAAGATTCTAAATTTCATATATGACACTTGAGTTTTGTTCTCCATTATTAAAAGCAAAAGTCTCGTGTCGCCACCATTTCTTGCAGATTCAATGAGAAAAAAAATATTTCAATTGATAATTTTTTAATATCAAATCAAATGAAAAATAAATTAATAAAGTTGCTAATAAATGGGTTTGCATAATGCCAAGTGTTGTTGCCAAAAAGAATTCACAAAATTTTAGATGTATCACGAAATGAAGAGTTTTTTTGTAATGTTTGGTGATTTAAGGAGTTTTGCTGAGAGTAGTATGAATTGCACATATTTTTGTATGAATTATGATAATTTTTTTGTCAAATTTTAACAAAAGGATGAAAATTGTTAAGTTTAAAATATTAGAAGGATGTTATTTGTTATGAAGAATAATTTAGGGATGTAATTTAAATTAAGGATATAGTTTAAAAATGTTTTGGTAAAAAAAACTCACAGAATGACAATAGTTTTAGCCCTATGGACACATTATTTTGGGTGGTCAGGTCAAGCAAGCAAGTAAGGGTGGTCACAATGTTGCCATTGCGTGGCCATCGCGGCATTGTCTTGTCTCCTAATTTCCCCAAATCTCTTACTTGGATTGCTTCTATCGTTCTTCCATCTTATTATAATAATAGACAATACAGTAGTAGTCGCCACAAGAAAGAACATTGTATTTTAGTCCAACAATCCAACAACTGGCCCTTTTATTCACATCTTCTTCCCCGTCCGCTCTCCTCTGTAATGGGATCCCTATCGCCCCTCGACGACCCTCTGCCCTACCCAATTGCTCGCCGTGATGAATCTGTTACAGATAACTATCATGGAGTTAACATTCCTGATCCTTATCGATGGTACAATTTTACAAGATTTAACTCAATTAGCATGCCTAAATACTTTATATGCTCTTCTCTCTTTCATATCACAATATTCTTTTGCTAATTTCTTGACTTGGGTACGAATATAGCACAACATTCATATCTCCAGCTAGTTTATATTAACGCATAGTTGTTCTTGTCATACTTTCTTTGGTTAATTTTGATTTCGTTGGTTTTGAACATCTTCATTAGCCAGTTTTCTTTCCTAAACTTTTCACATGGATCTTGATATAGTGGAATGGAGGATTTAAATAGCCTACCCAAGTAACTTGGGACTGTGGCAGAGGCTGTTGTTACTGTTATTGTTTTGCTTTGGTAAATTTTGATTTGTTTTGTCCATTGAACCTTTTGATTAGGCTTGAGGATCCCGACTCAGAGGAGACCAAGGAGTTTGTGGAAAAGCAGGTGAATCTAACGGACTCAGTTCTCAAGACTTGTGAGACAAGAGAAAAGCTAAGGGAAAATATCACGAAGTTGTATGATTTTCCTAAATATGAAGCTCCTTTTAGGGCAGGAGATAAGTACTTTTACTTCCACAATACAGGACTACAACCCCAAAAAGTCCTTTATGTGCAGGTCTGCAGACATTCAATTTTTATTCCCTCTAGCCCCTTTTGGTCGTTTCTATTCTATTGAAAATAGAGGAAATGATATAGATGATTGGTTTAGCCAACTCTAACTGATCTGGAATTGAGGCATAAGTTGATTTACTATGTCTTATTGTTTGGTGTTTTAGGATAGCTTGGATGGAGAACCAGAGGTCTTGCTTGATCCAAACACACTTAGTGAGGACGGGACAGTTGCACTGAGTATTTGTTCCATTAGCGAGGATGCTATGTTTTTGGCATATGGCATTAGTTCGAGTGGTAGTGATTGGGTGAATATTAAAATTATGCAGGTTGTTGATAAGAGTGTCGAGCCTGATGTATTGTCGTGGGTATGTTTTTGGAAAGATGTTAAATTTTGATTATGGTGGACATAGTTCAGTGCATGCAGTTCTTTATTTCAAATGTAACTGTTTCCTCACAGGTTAAGTTTTCTGATGCTAGCTGGACCCATGATTGCAAAGGTTTTTTCTACAGCCGTTATCCCGCACCTAAGTGAGTATTGAAAGCTATATTTTCATTAGAAATCTGTTTCATATTCAAGTATGATTTGACGATCGTGATTTTCTGTATGTGTCTGGTGGATGATCTATACAAATTGAGTGCAATTTTAGGTCACGTGATATCACCTATATAATCCTATCCAATGTAATGTTATCTGCTGGCTAATTCTACACTAAGCTCAATAGGTTTGTTGTAATACATATTGTGCTACTATCTGCTGGTATGCTATAATTGTAAAGGTATAAATATACAAACAGAACCTTAAATCTGTTTTATACTAAAGGTATAAATATGTCATAGTAAAGGTATGGCATATATTTCTGAAAAATATGTCTGTTTTTTCTAGTTAAAGAGGCTTTCGTAATTTTTCTATGGTTCTAAATTTTTGAGCGTGTCTTGCTTCATAGAGATGGAGAAAGTTTGGATGCTGGGACAGAGACACATTCCAATTTATACCATGAAGTCTATTATCACCGCTTGGGTACTGATCAGTCCGATGATATCTTGTGCTGGAAAGATCCTGAAAATCCGAAGTGTACGCGTTCAGCTTCAGTTACAGAAGATGGAAAGGTTTAATGCAGACTCTCCTAATCTGTTGCATAATTATTGTGGTCTGAGAATTATGGTACCTCCAAATTCCAAAGTAATATCAATATTTTGTTTATTCCAAAACCCTGGTAAAATAGATGTGGGTCTTGGAAAGATAAACATACATTAAAAACCGTCAATAGTCATCCATTCATAGTTTAGTCTAAAATGCCCTTAAACTATGTGAAATTGAACAAAAGTGTCATCCGTTAATAGTTTGGTCTTAAAATGCCCTTACCATTAATAGTTTGGTCTAAAAATGCCCCTACCACTAAAAGTTTGGTCCAAAAGGGCTCCTGTTGTTACTAAATGGGTCAACAATGCCATTTTTATTAAAAAAACACATCTTTAAACTAATAAAAATATTACTTTTGAATAACCCTATTCTTGCTTTCTTTCTTTTAAAATCACTTTAACTGATAAAAATGTAGAAAATAATTGTTTTTCTTCCTAATCTCATTTTATCAATTAAAATAGAATAATATCATGTACCTTTTTAACGAATAATATAGGTCATATTTAGAAGATCATAGGCGACTCAATCATTAATTTCATTTAGATAATGATAAAACAATATTCATAATAAAATAGGATTTTTCTTTTAAAGGATTTTTTGGATTGAAGTAGGATAACAATTTGCTAATAAAAAAATTATTAATAGGAAAAGAATGTGTTTAAAAAGGAAAAAGAGTTATTTGAAAAAAAGCATGTTTGACCAATTAAGTAACAATAAGGGCATTTTTGGACTGAGCTATTGACGGCATAGACATTTTTAGACAAACTATTAATTGAGGGTATATTTGTTCAATTTCACATAGTTTAAGGGAATTTTGACCCTTTTCTGCATTAAAAAATTAAAACTACCTGGAACTGGTATACATTGATAAGTATCACTCGCATGGATGTAATGTGCTTCTTGAAAGTGTCTGGGGTGATTAAAACTTCTGCATTAAAAAATTAAAACTACCTGGAACAGGTATACATTGATAAGTATCACTCGCATGGATGTAATGTGCTTCTTGAAAGTGTCTGGGGTGATTAGTCATCTTGTTTCTTTGCCTAGAGTATAAGGTGTCCTACTTGCCATTAAATGAAATTTTACTCTATGCCGCTAAGGTGTGGACTCTGGTAAAGCAAGATGGTACTTATAAGAAGAAAGACAGAGAGAACTTTCTGAGAAGGTTCTAAGAGGGCAGCTATATGATAGACTATTAGTAGTCAAAGTACTACTTTCTTAAAGGCTTTTTGTCAGGATTATTGTGACACTAGGAGCACTTGGTTGAAAATGTTGATAATCTTCCTCCCATATTAGTGATTGTAAATTAGAATTTAAGTGAGGCTTTGTAAATTGATAGAATTTAGTTCGGGGATGCTTAGAAGCTCTTCATAGGCAACTCCCATTTTTAGGTTTTACTTTTTGTCTTCCTTTCATTTATGAAGTTCTTGTTGTTTGCAGGTTTTACTTAGGTTTTAGCTTACCCAATCCCAAAAAAAAAAATCGTTCATCTTGTATAGAGTAACTTTCCAAAAAAGTATTGCTTACTGACTATGTTTATATTTCCTATATCCCCTTGCAGTATGTTCTCCTGTATACTTATGAGAACTGTGATCCAGTCAACCAAGTTTATTACTGTGATTTATCTGCACTTCCTGATGGGGTTGAAGGTTGTAAGGGGAGAAATGAATTGCTACCCTTTATCAAGCTTGTTGATAACTTTGTCGCCTCTTATGAGTATGTTGCAAATGATGGCACTGCTTTCACTTTTCGGACCAATAAGGATGCTCCCAAGTATAAGTTAGTCAGAGTAGATCTGAAAGAGCCTGATTCTTGGTCTGATATCATCCAAGAAAATGAAAAGGATGTGCTTGAATCAGCTGTTGCTGTCAATAACAATCAACTTGTTGTGAGTTATCTGAGTGACGTGAAAAATGTTTTGCAATTGAGAGATCTGAAAGCAGGAGCACTGCTTCATCATTTACCCATTGATATTGGCTCAGTGTCTGGAATTTCTGCTCGCCGCAAAGACGACACTATTTTTATTGGATTTACAAACTTCCTAATCCCTGGAATTATATATGAGTGTAATCTCAAAGAAGAGGTTCCAAATTTGAAAGTATTTCGAGAAACTGTTGTCCTCGGCTTTGATCATACTGATTTTCAAGTTAATCAGGTGAATGAAGATTTTTTGTCACAATTATGCTTGTGTTTTTTTTATAATGCTTGAACTTGAGTTTTTATGATCTTTTATTCTATCAACATTTAGTCCTGGCCATAGTGGAGACCTCTGATCCGTTTTATAAATGAAAATTTTGTTCATGATTTTTCCCATTGAATCAACCCATTTTTCGAAATTAGTTTAACCTGAAATGTCTAAACTAAAGTAGAAGATTTATACTTTCATATACACTCATTTGGATCCTGCGTCTAAACTAAATTACAGGATTATTAGTTCTGAAATTTGATATTTTCATTTTGTTTAAAAGTTAATTGATTTTGAACCATACCTTCATGCGTCTGTTTTCCAAACTTCAATTCACTTGGCGTAATTAGCGACCTTTGATCTTCTTTCGCAGAAAACATATACCTGAACTTTTTCCAAATCTGTGAAGGGTAAAATACTTGTTATATAACTGGGTGAACATGTCATCCATTTGAGACAAGAAATTTTGCTGGGCATAGCAGTGGACTTATGGATTCCTCTACTTTTGGTTATAAGTACTTGCTCTGCAGTGCACGGAGGCAAATGCCATTTAGTGAAAACAAGTTCACAGATTGCTTCTATTATCTATCCAAAAAAGAAAATACAAGAAAACAGATTGCTTTTATTTTCATTTTGCTTCTCACTCAGTGAACATCACAGCAAAATCCATGTAAACATTATAAAAGTAACAAGGATTTTTTTTTTTCTTCTCTAGTGTCTTTCTAAAACTGCAATTATCCGTTGTCTCCTTTTGTTTTGGGGCGGGGGTCTCCTTTTGCAGGTTTTTGTGCCCAGTAAGGACGGTGTCAAGATCCCAATGTTCATTGTGGCTGGAAAGGACATTTCCTTGGATGGATCACACCCATGCTTATTATATGGATATGGAGGATTTAATATTAGTATTACTCCGTACTTCTCTGTTGGTCGTGTAGTGATTGCGAAGCATTTAGGTGTTGTATTCTGCATTGCAAATATCCGTGGTGGTGGGGAATATGGAGAAGATTGGCATAAAGCTGGCTCCCTTTCCAAAAAGCAAAATTGCTTTGACGACTTCATTTCTGCTGCTGAGTATCTTGTGGAAGCTGGTTACACTCGGCCCAAAAAGTTGTGTATCGAAGGTGGAAGCAATGGTGGGCTTCTTGTTGGAGCCTGTATCAATCAGGTACTTAAACTGATTCTTCAATATAAGTATCTTACTTCAGCTGAATTCTGGTGTTGATAAATCAGTGATTGACCGTGGTAGCTTCATAAATTGCAGAGATCTGATCTCTTTGGCTGTGCTCTTGCACATGTTGGTGTTATGGATATGCTTAGGTTTCACAAGTTCACCATAGGTAGTGTATAGTAGACTGAGTTCTCACCTTTAGTGTTACATATTGCTTTTGCTCTTTACAAAATATATTCTCTTCCACATTAGGTCACGCCTGGACCTCTGATTATGGCTGCTCAGAGAAGGAGGAAGAGTTTCAGTGGCTAATCAAGTAAGTTTTTCGAACTCTAATTCGAACATACAGCATCATACTGTTAGTATGCTTTTCAATTCATGCATGTAAAGGAAAAGTGAAAAAAAGAATATGACAGCAGTTCCTAGGGTGAAAAGAACTAGCAGTATGGTGATAGATTGCTTTGCTTTTGGACGAAGCCCCATTTGCAATATTTTGTGTACAAGAGAATGAGATGAAGAGAACTTGAGCAACTGTGCCAGTCTATCTTGTCAATCATACATTCGATGTTTCTCCTTCTTGCTTTCACCCCTTTTCTTTCTTCCCCTTTCTGTGTCTGTCTAATGCCACTCAATGTTCTGTTGACTAAGGCATTTGACCTAACATTTTTTTATCTTTTTCCATCTGCGACATAAAATTTACTTGGCTTGTTATTCTCACTCAAATCTCCTTGTTCAAATGTGTTCAGGTATTCACCACTGCATAATGTCAGAAGGCCATGGGAACAATCTCCCAATCAAGAATCTCAATATCCGCCCACTATGCTATTGACAGCAGATCATGACGATCGAGTGGTACCACTGCACTCTTTGAAATTATTGGCGGTAGGTCTATCTAAATATAGTCCTACTTCTTCTGACTCTTCACAGACAATTATGAGCCTTTGTATTGCCATTGCATCTGCATCCAGTTTTTTCCTTGATTTTGATTGGCACGCATATTACAAGTTGATAAAATCTTTTTTACTTTCTTGTCAGTTGGAATAGTTTTTCAGAGTACCATTTTAAATTGTAAATCTTGGGACTGAGTCGTGGTTGGTCTAAACAAATGAAAAATGAAAGAAATAAAATAGTCTCTCTTTTGTTTCCTGCACCCGGGTATGAACATGATTTGGTTAATATATCGTGGCTCAAACTACAAATATACAACCATTTTCCTGTTGGGCTGCTCCACTTTGAAAACTTCAAAGCTATACAGTTCAAAGTTACGAGTACTACATCTATCACATGATCATAATAAAATATGTCCAGGCTGGTGCTACTGGTGATATTTATTTCAAACAGTGAGTAATTTTCTTTTGGAAAAGGGTTTTCACGTAGGTGAGTTCCCTTCATTGTCTTTTTATGTAACACATACATTGATGGACCTGTGTGATCCTTTTTCCTTGAAAGTTGCATTATTGCTAATTTATATGTGATTTACATTTTGTTTCTTGTTTTCTAGTGAACCATTTTGCTAATTGTGATGTCTTGTTTAGACCATGCAATATGTCCTATGCACAAGCTTGGAGAAGAGTCCCCAGACCAATCCCATCATTGGTAGGATCGAATGCAAGGCTGGTCACGGAGCTGGACGACCAACACAAAAAGTGGTAAGTTTCCTACTAGTCATCATTCTGGCCTGCTTCAATTGACAGTCACGCTATGTTGCATGTAATATCTCTGTTGCAGATTGATGAAGCTGCAGACAGATATGCGTTCATGGCTAAGGTTATGGGTGCATCTTGGGTTCAGTAAATGAAGTTGATGAAGGATATTAGTAAATCATATACAAAGAAGACTGTGAAGGTTGAGTTTACATCTTGTCTGGTAGTCATAATTTGTGCTGCCAATTCCAAATCAAGTATCTATCACTAGGCTCTCATCATTGATGATCTCTTGGGATTCCTATGGTGTGAAGTGAAGCTGCACGAAAAGCTTAACAACATGAACAATTTTTTGGTTCCGACAATATTATTGGGCACTTTTTGAAGCTCGTATAAGATTGTGATGCATTGCATCTTAATCCCTTCAACCCCGAACTATTCTATTTTTGCTCCCCTCCTGCATTCCTTTCCAGTATGAAAATGGTATTCATTATGACGGGTTTCTCATGTATTTTCGCTGATTCTGAGAAAACTCATGTAGAACTTATGATATATATTTTTTTTTTTAATTTCAACTGCAGAAAATATTCTTCTCAGCCTCAACTTGATTTCTTTTGACAGCCTCTGATACTTACTGGATTATGTTTTCACTCATTGTGTGTTGATTTTTTTTTTAAGATATTGAATGTTTACCAATATTAGTTGGAGGTCTATTTCATCTATCCTAGTGTTTTTCTTTAGCAAATAACACTAGAAATATCTATAATATGACTCAATTGCAGATATATACTCATAATCCCAAATCAGCTACTCTTTTTAAGATTTAAACTCACGATATTTGGTTAATAGGGAGAAGATCTCATTGATTCAACTGTATTTCTGATAAACTTACTTTCTTAGAAAATAGGGATAATTTGAGAGACTTCTTCTCGGATTTCGTTTCGTAACATCAATCTCCGTTATGCTTACCTCATATATTTTTTAGTAACAAACTTTTTAATGAGAAGGGTCAAAAGTACCCCTCCACTTTGGTTTATTAGTTGATTATGCCCTTACAGTTAAAACGAAGTTATTCTTACTCCTGTCGTTTCTAATTTCATCATTTGTGCCCCTATGTTGACGGAAATTCCCAAATCGACTCAAATTAATCCGAATCTTAAATAACCACCCATTCCCCATTTTAAACCTCATGCCCCGACCACTCTAACATATAACCCATTTCCCTTTTACCCATTCTCTCAAATTTTCCATATAACTCATTCTCTTTTATCCATTAACTTCTCCTCCGATTGTTCTTCATTTCCCTTACACAATTCCCTTCCCTCTGATTGTTCTTCCACCGTCCTCTCTCTTTCTTTCGCCTCTAATAGTTCTTTTAATGTCACAAAATAGTTATTCATTTCAAAGAAAATGTGATTGTGGTTTGGTGGTCAAAACACTAATTTCGAGTACTACATCTAATCCCGAAAGAAGATTTTTCAGATGTCTTTGTCCGGATGTAAGTATATGAATTGATTTCGTCCTTTTTTTTTTTTTTGTTCTTAAGTTTTCTTCATGTGGATATTAGAAATGGGAAGACCAAGCTTTTTCCGAGATAACTTACCTACATCATTTAAAATTGTCATTGAAAGATGCCAAGATTGAAATGGAGAATTTGAAGATTGAAATAGAGAACTTGAAGATTGTTATGAAAAATTTGAAGATTGAAGGAGGTCATTTATCGGAAAAAATATCTAAATTGGAGGAAACTAATGATTTGGAAGTGGAAAAAGTTAGGACATTTGAAGACAAGTATTACAAGATAAAGTACAAATTTATGATTTCATGTTTTCTTTTTGTTGGATTTGTAGTTGCATTAATGACAAAGTGAATTCTGTTGTTAGTGTTTACTTTCCAAATCTTGTTTTTTAGTGAGATCAATTGTTAGTGTTTAGTGTCTTTTGTGATGTTAGATTTTTCTTCTTCTTTTTGGTGTTGTTATAAATGTCCTAAGCACTGATGTAATATGAAGTAATGTTTAGTTGTTGAAGTAATGCTGATATTTGTACTAATCACTCATGATCTTTCTGTTATACATTCATAAAACTTGAACAAAATTGCAAGGTCAAATATTTAAAAAAAACTGATTCTGAACATTACATATATATTGATGAACACATCATCTATATTGACAAAAAACTTATTCGAACATAGAGAAGTTAGTTAAGTAAATATCCAAAAAGAAGTTAGTGGAAATACAAAAAGCTTTTAAACATATAAATGTTTGTTTATGACATTAGTATCTCAAAAAGATGCAACAAAATAACAAATATCGTCTTCACTACTGAACTTGTCACTATGTGCCTTGCCATTACCCTTTTTTGTCTTTAGTTTTTCCACTTGTAATTGCTCCAACATTCTTTCAATAATAGATGCATTGCCCTTCCATGTAAGCCATTTTGGTGCATACAAGTCACTTGATGCAGTCGGACCATCACCAAGGAAGTTGATTTGTCTTAATCCTATAGGTTGTGCTTGTTTCTGTCTTTGTTGGATTCTAGACTTCAACACCGAAAAACCTCTTGGCTTCCACGTCATATCATTCTTAACTTCAAGATCAAAATCTTCATCTGATGCACAATCTTAAGTGGGTTGTTGAGCTGTCAAGGAAAAGTCCTCAACATCTTCTTTATCAATTAGTGTTCTATGCCTTTCCTTTGTTTGCTTCTTTTCATTGTTGGATCGCATTCTCATCTAATAAAAGACCAAAATGATTACAATATAATACTTAAGCATCACACTCTAAAATAAGTTACTAAATTATCCAACTTTCATTCCTTTTCCTTTCTTAACTGCTCTAACATTTTTTCAGTTTCAGATTCATTCCCCTTCCATGTAGGCCCTTTTGGTGCTTAGTCACTTGGTGCAGTCAGACCATCACCAACAAAGTTGATTTACCTTGATTCAGTAGGTTGTGCTTGTTTCTATCTTTGTTGGATTCTAGACTTCAACTCTGAAACACTTCTTGGCTTCTAATGTATGTCATCCTCATCTTCAAGACCAAAATCTTCAAAATGTTCATCTGATGCACAATCTTGACTAGGCGGTGGAGCTTTCAAGGGAAAATTCTCCACTATTGCAGTATTTGGAGATCTGGAAGGGCTAGGCTCAACATCTTCTTCATCAATTAGTGTCCTATGTCTCTCCTTTATTTGTTGTTTTCCCTCGTCACATTGCTTATCCATCTGACAAAAGGAAAAAAGTGATCATCTTAGTATCACATTCTAAAATGATTACTAAACTATCTAGCCTTCTTACCTTTTTTTTTTCTCTCTAACTGTGCAACCTTCTAAGTGTTTTCACCCATCATTTGGTTCATGTGATAACATCATAATGTTTGTAATACTCAAGCAATACTAACTTATCACATTCTAAAATAAGTGACTACTAAAAAAAGATTTACCTTTTGCTTTTTACTCTCAATTTATGCAGTCTTAGAAGTGCCTTCTTTTCTATTTTGATTAAACTGATAAAATAATAGAAATATCACATTTACAAGATAAATGGATAATATTTTTGACCCTCACAATTACAAGACTAACAAATAACTGATTACATCGCAAATGAAGTGTTTTACCTTATGACAACCTCTTGCATTGTGTTCAGGAATCCCACAGCTTGAACATGTCATATTTTTCCTTTTCTTGGTGCAACCACTCAGTTTGTCTTTTAAGTGCTT
The DNA here is from genome assembly GCA_029582725.1 of Solanum chiquidenum. Classification (NCBI taxonomy): domain Eukaryota; kingdom Viridiplantae; phylum Streptophyta; class Magnoliopsida; order Solanales; family Solanaceae; genus Solanum; species Solanum chiquidenum. Next base: position 11,542 of record JAJOOS010000509.1, read on the forward strand.
CATGTTTATCTCTTTTCCTATTCATTCTAGGTCTGCCAACTAAATTTACCAATTGTGGTGGTTCCATTGCTTGGTGCTTTTATTTTTCAATTTTTTTGACTAGGCACTGGTTGTAGCTTACAATGGTAAATAAAAAAATATGCCTCCTTAGAGTACCACCAGTGGATCTCTTTCAATGGATAAAGATTCTTGTAAAGAAGTGTCGTGATTGAATGGGGACATGATATTCCAGTAAGATCCCATACCCTACAGGTGCATTTCTTAGTTGCCAAATTGGCAATAAGCCTGACATTTCCTTCACTTACCTCAAATCCATCATTTCCATAAAAAATTAATTCACAAACATTAGCAATCTTCAAGAATTCATTGTAAATTTCATAATCACAAATTCAGGTCATCAGTTCATTTTCATTTTTGACAAATTTGGTCATAACTTTGATTCTTATACCATCAAACATCCTAATTTTTGGTTTGTGTATTGCTTCCAATATCCAAGAGTTGAATGACTCAATCAAATTATTTTTCACCTTATTATTCTTGTAAATAGTGTCAAAAAATACTCTACACCAAGTTTGTATTGGAATATCCAATTAGTAGTCTTTTGCTTCTTCAGAAAGTTGACCTAATGTCTTCAATGATCATCCAACTCCTCTTTGTAGGTTCTCCATGCACACCAACACAATACCTTAAACATCAGCTTAGATTTCTTATCCGTTTTTCTCCAATTGGCCTCTATGTGTCTCACACAATATCTATGCATAGCATTGGGTAAAACATTTTTAACAACTTCAATTAATTCCTGTTTATTAGTCATAAATATATACATGAAAAATAAAAATACATAAGATAATGATATAAAGATAAATAGTGACAACAACAAATAAATATACATAAGATAAAGATACAGTAAAAATGAATAAATCAGTGAGATTTTACGATTTGCATATCAGAGATAAATGTGGTTCCTTCTCCATTGTTGATGTTTAGAGACTTCTAAAGAAATTTCAAGAATCACACCCAACATACCTTGCACTCTTTGTCCACAATAGCCCAAGTAATAAGATAGAAATGGTTCATTGAGTCCTGACCAATAACACATAACAGTTGACATTTAGCTTAACCCTTAAAAAATGTACCATCCAGGCCAATGAAAGGTCTCAACCCACTCTTAAAACCATTTTTCATTGCTTCAAAACAAATGTACATTCTCAAAAATTTCCTTCTTCCATCTGATAATGCATCTCTTGAAACCTTAAGGACAATATCACTTCTTGCATTACTCGCTTTTAAAGCATTTGCATACCCAACAAGCTTTTTATAATCATCACAAAAACTGCCTTCTATATTTTCCAAAATTATTCTTTTAGCTCTCTTACATTTTTCAAAATGAGCATTAATGATGAATGCAATTTTGAGATCAAATGTCATTTTCTTGATCTTATATTTGGGATTAGCCTGCAACTTCTCCTTAAAGTAGAAAGCAATTGTAGTTGCACTAACCTTGTAGTTACCACATGGATCATCACATTTATGCTCTCCTTTCAATGTTTTTACACTAACACCGGGAGAATGCTTTTCACCAGGCATACAAAGTTGCATTCTTCTTTGCAAACAACCCTTAATCTTTTTGTGTCACTTTTTTAATGGTTAAATTATAATCAGTTGCCAGTGCATGCAAACTAATGTATCTTTTAGATTCTGCTATATCCTAAAATGTCATTGAATGTGTAAATTCTTGTAATCACACAAGTTACAATCGATTACTCTCTTTCTTTCTTGTGCAAGAACCTCCAATTCTTCATATTTATAATCAAAACTGCCAGTGGAAGTATCAGTGTCATTATCAGTACCATCAGTAGAAGTACAATCAGTAGCTACTTCATCAATCACTACCACCCTCTCTTTAATTTTGGTTATATTCCCAACATCAACATCTAACTCACTATCCTCAACAACAAATAAGTTAATAACATCAAAATTTTCATTAACAAAGGACAAGAATGTCCTAATCCCCTCATCACCTTCTATTTCATAGTATTTTTCAGTAGAGACAGATACAATTAATTGCTGCACACCCACATACCCTAATTTATGATTGTATTCAATAGTAATGTCTATAAAAGATAAGAGATCATAATCATAATTCCTTTCTATTTGTGAACAAGCTTTCTATCATAAAGCAACTTAGGCTCTCTTATCCATTCTCCACCATAGTAAAATACTAGATCAATCAGAACCATTTTAGGTAACCTGAGGCACACAAAAAACTTTAACAACTTCCAAACCTAAACCACTTTACAAAAGCAATAATGAGACCGAAAGATTAACTAAATATTAACTAAAAAAGGTAGAAGAAGAGTAAAAGACAAATAAAAAGGCATACAAAGACAACAAACAAATTAAGAACTATAACATTTGAACAAACAAACAATGGACCACATTCAATCAAGAATGAATAAAATATTGGAACCACAAATCAGCCTATACTCAATAACATCTCAAAAACCTAAACCATCTCCTCCAAAATCATACAATACACTAAAACCTACCCACAAACCCTAACTCATAAAAAAACCATACAAATAACTCAAAAATTTGTATAAAATCTTGACACACAAACCCTAACTCGTAAATCAACAACTAGACTAACTAATTGTAAAATTTTATCAGTAGCAAATCAATGACTCAGAAATTCTAATAGAACCTAAACCACAAATCCTAACTCGTAAATCAGTAAGCTAACAGATCATAAAATTTTATCGATAAAAAGGTAAATCAATAACTCAGAAATTTGAATAAAACCTTAATCCACAAACCCTAACTCATAATCAACAACTAAACTAATAGATCGTAATATTTTATCGGTAAAAAGGCAAATCAATAACTCAGAAATTTGTATAAAACCTTAACCCACAAATCCTAACATGTAAATAAACAACTAAACTTCATAGGAAGACAATAATTAGAGAAGGTTGGTTAAATTTGATACCCTAACAACGTCTAGTAGAAATTCTGATGGAGAAGCTAAAATGTCCCCGATTTCATTGTTCTTCGACTTAGGAAAGGTTCGTGAGTTTATCCTTTTAGAGAGAGAATGGGTAAATGGGAATGCGTAAAAGGGGAATGCGTTATATGTTAGAGGGATCGGGTGTCACACCCCAACCCTAGGTTAGGCAGACAAGTACCATATAAACATATTCTTTACAATTGACCTATGAGGAGAAAATGAACTACTATGTAGATAGATTTACTAATGAAAAGCTACATATACAACACATGTCAACTAGCTGAACCTATACATGTGACAAGTAAAACTATGAATACATATGATAGCTTTACAATGCCTACAAAGCCTCTACTGGAATCCATGACTATACAACTATCAAAATACGCATAGTAAAGACTCGGTAAATCCCCGAATCAACCTGGAGCTCACTAACAACCGCTGAGTATCATGTGTTTCTATTGGGGAGATCTACCAGTTGAGTTCCGGTACCTGCAACATGAAATGCAACATCCCAAATAAGGGACGTCAGTACGAAAGAATATACTCAATATGTAAGGCATAATACAACCATATATAAAATGAGAGCTCAAGTGAAACCATATACAAATAGATAATGATTAGTGCCATGACCCAGGGGTACCCCTAGATGTAACAAGGCATATAAGACCCCGAGAGGCCTCATACAAGCCACTTAGCATATCATAACATAAAGTAATAGAAAAGGTGCAGAAATTTAAAACTTTTCAATACAATCAAAGTCTTTTATAAAAAGAGCGAAAGTATAACATGACATTGTCTCAACCCATCTAAACATAAGAATATAGAAATCTTGGGACATAGCCCATACAATAGTCTCAAACATAAGAGAAGGACATAAAAGTGATAGGGTGATCCAATCCTCGAATACAATGTGGACTCACCAAAGCTTCATTTCACGATTCGATAGGAACCTAGCCACAAGTGTGTGAATCGGGAACGCCGGACCCTACATTTGATAAAAATGTAGGCAAGAGTATGCGTTAGTACAATCAAGTACTAAATATGATGGCTAGCATAAACAACATGAACATAAGCGTTAGTCAATATAAGACATAAGGCATAAGCATAATCATGACATAATAATCATCATAATAAAAGAGGAATACTCCCTTAAGTAACCTCACTTAATCTTAGCCAAGACATAGGTCATCCACCTTTAGTCAAGCTTACATCATGAAAGGCATATCTAGCAACAATCCAGACAAGTCAATTTCATAACATAATCTCATTAATCATACTTACTTTTAAAGACAAGGGGATTCACCTCAATGCCTAGTTAATAAAGGCTAATGGGTATTCGCTTCTTGCCATATTTACTTTTAGATTGCGGGTACTCGCCTCCACATAATTTCATAAGGAGCATGGGCACTCGCCTCCATGCCCAATCATCACAGTAAGAACGTGGGGACTCACCTCTTGTTCAATTCTAAGGAGTATGAGAATCACCTGATATCCTTGCATATGGAGATTAAGAGTAATCACCTCTAGCCTCATCATTGATTAATCATTTTAGTCTAGATTCATTTTAGGTGAGCAATCATTTCAACCTAGAATCATTCATGTGAATAAACCTTTCACATTCATTCAATAATGCTTATCACTTCATTATAGGAAGTATCTCTTCCACATCATAGCATTTACAATCAACAATGCATAGTCTAGGCTTTACTCTCAAAGAACTATATCTCATGAACGTCATCTATGCTTTACTCTCAAGCAATTAACACCATATTCATCATATATGCTTCAATCTAGAGAAATTCTGTTCAGAATTTATCAATCCTATAAGGATATATCTAACCCATAAAGTTTTCCTCACATGGCATCAAACCCACAATATCAACTCAACCCTAAAATCATAGGATGGGCATGGGTAAATGTAATTTCATCCTAAATACATGCAGTTCTATCAATTCAATCATAAACAGTCATAATCCACTCAATTGGATCAAAATTCATCATAACCCACAACAATGGAAGAAACCCTAACTCAATTGGGGAAATTCTTCTTCAAATTTTGGAATTCTATGGGACTCCATAGGAGGAAGGATCCCATGGATGAAAAGCCATCATACCTTAGTCACAATGCCCACAAAATCTTGAAGATTGGAGGATTTGACCTTGACCTAGCTTCAATATCCTTCTTCTTCTTCTTCCAACTTCTAGAGAGAGAATATTTGAGAGGAGTTTTGGGATTTTTTTTGGGATTTTGAGAGAATGACTTAATTGGGTGAATTTAGGGGTCTAAAATGCTTATATAGGTGGTCTAGGTTTAGTCAATACGACACCACTTACTTCTAATTAAAACC
>JAJOOS010000511.1:0-66382 GCA_029582725.1 Solanum chiquidenum
AAAACAAGGGATCCATAAAATCCTATTAAAATCTCAATAAATACTAGATTTGAACCCATAATTTTAACAGTATTAGTTTAAATCCTGAATTCACCTCTTTCCTCGAACACCAAACTAAAATCAGCAAGGATTTATCATTTTACCTTAACTGATGGATCAGGAGCTTCTGATGTTTGTTCCGGTGCAACAGATCTGGTGAGTTCTCCCGATACATCACTATCAATCGTCTTCAAGACGGGTTTTTTAAGTATCGAACTTGTAGGTAACAACGGTGGATCACTGATCTGAATGTTGGGATCTATAGGAGCAACATTTTCACTGTTCATTTTATGCTTAAATCGGCTTGAACTCAACTTTTTCTTAGTTGAAACTGATTTTGGAAGTAGATTTCGGAACGAAGAGGCAGAAATGTTGCCTAAGAATCTGTTTTCTGACATTTTTTATCTAAAAAAGAGCGTGATTTTAATGGCGGACGGCGAAGGAGAAGAAGAGAAAAATGGAGAGGAAGAATTTGAATGATGAGATTGAGGAATTTGAGAGACGTTAAAAGATGTAGTATATTGTGAAGAAATATGACCGTTACTTGATTGAGATTTTAAATGTTCAAATTGAGATATGAAATTGACCAATTTATCCTCTTAATTACTCTATATTTTCAATTGTAGGATTTTGTTTTGGGCCTTATATAGATGTTGGGCCAAAACCTATGTAAAGTAAGGCCCTCTAAGACTTGATGGACTTAGAAATAGCGTTAACTGACCACTTTTTGGTTTGTTATTAAAAATAGCCAATGTTATCGAGTTTAAGTTTCCATGACAATGTCTCGGAGTTTCATATGGGTTGTGGGGCTTAAAAACTCCATGATAGTGGCTATTTATTAATTGTAAAGACGAAAAAGTTGTTGTTTGTGAAATTTACGGAATTTGGAAGGAGAATTGCACAAATAGACATTATAGGACCTCTATTTAAGGAATAGTCGAAGTATATAAAGTCTTAAAATTTAGCTGTTTAGAATCAAACTATAGACCTTCATGTTTGAAGTTTCAATTACTAATATGATGTTTGAATGCAGAGTTAGGTTTTGTCGGTTCGAAACTTTAAATTAAAAGGTTTGAAGAAGAAAAAATAACAGTAGAAGCGATTTGAACTTTCTATTTGAGTGACCGGTTAATGAATTAAATTAAATCAATATCATATAAAGCATACAATATTGTTGAGTTGAGAAATAAGTAGATGATGCAAAGATAAATTACAATTAGCAATTATAATTCAAATATCATTTTAATTTTACTCCAAGCTACATTACTTTATTTACACATGTGTTAGTGTATGCTAAATTGCTAATGACATTAATAATTAGAAAAAAGATAGATAATTATGGGGGATAATGTTGGTTGGGGGTTGTAATTGATTAGGGGTGGGGTGGGGGGTTGAGGGGTAACAAAGTCAAAATTGCACCATTTTAAATAGCGTACCTAACAGTGGCACTACACAATGAAATAACAAGTGTCAAACATACTTAATGGATAAGTGAAGTCATCAAATTGGGCACTTTATAGAGAAGTATCAAGAACTAATTCAAATTCAAATAATATATTATTTCATCATCTTGGGGTATGAAAACGAAAATTTTAATTAAAAGATAGATGAAATTTATTTGTTTGATCACAACATTTTTTAATAGTAAAGTATTGAGATCATTTTAATTATAATCATCCGTTTTTTAATATCTACTGACCTAGTTAACATGATTTCATTTTCCATATTGATCACTAAAGGAGAAATGTTTTGGAGCTGCAATCAGAAACCTCTAATTAAAGGTGGTTAAAATTTAAATACAAGATTATACTATTTAATTTCCTTTGTGTTAACCTTAATTTTAAACTAAAGACAAATTGTTAAAGTCGGAAAAAGTGATAGTAATAGTTTTGAATGGGACATAATCATATGGGGAAAAAGAAAAATAATAATGGGAAAATACTTTCAACTTTAAAAATAATAATATCTCCTCACCGTAATTTCTCACTCATCTTACTTTAATTTACCAAGAAAATTACGGATATATATCGATAATTAATTTATTAATATGGTCAAAATATATATAACTTATACATTAATCATGTATATACAATGTATATAGTACATGTATATTTAGTAATAAACATATAAATCTATATATTTTATATAATTTTTTATAAACTAGTTGATCGAAATATTCAGAATCGTAATTCTAAAACAAATAACCGTTGAAAAATTCTAGAAAAGATGAAGAAGAACAAGAATATATGAGCAAAAAAGTCCAATTTGATCTTTAGATGATTTTATATAAAATTCAAGGGGACCAATAAATTTAATAAAAAGATCCAACTTTTGGTGACCCCATATTATATATCACTTTAACTTTTAGCTTTGGATTATTGGAGTAGTAGCCTAATACTTTGAATTATGTGGCAAATTATACTAAACAAAAAATAGTTTTAAAAAAGATGGTATGCTCTTAATGAATAAAAAAACCTCGATTAGCGGAGAAACTATGATATTTTTTCATAGGGCTCCACCAAAAGGAACAAGTTTTTCGTGTTAGATTTTTCATTCGGTGTTTCGTATTCACTTTTAATATTAGTCAAATTTTTAGTTAGAGTTATGATTATAAATTTGTTAGTTTTTTGAGTTTCAAAATTTGAATATAGTAATTTTTATACACATTGAATCAAAATTTTAATATAAATATAGAGTTTGAGTTAAGATCAATAAATTTTGCCAAACGTAAACTATCTTTGTAGTGCCCCTTTTTATATTTTTGTCTGATTAATTCAAATTCACATTATGAATTGAAGTACTTTAGTAAATAAAATGTTATTCATAATAAATAATTTTAAAAAGAGTCGCATCCTTTTCATTGTTCAAACTCAATATATCTAACTCTTATTTGGTCATAGATTTTAAAGTTGTGTTTCAAATATATATTCTACTTGAATTTATTCTTTTTGAATTTTGCGAGTGAATGAATTTCTAAATGCGGATTTTCAAAATTTAATCTACCGTCTATAACTAAACAAATATTTAAAGATAAAATTTTAAAATCAAATTTAATTAAAATATTATTTTATCTCAAACTTTGGTGGTCGTGATTTGAAATATGGTCACCCGTGACGTTTTTTCCCCCTTTTTTATGAACCTTATCCTTTTGTCTTTTTTCAACACCAAAAAGTGTCGATACAAAAAATAAGTCATGTGAAAACGTCATATTTTTTGACGAAAAAAATATTGAAGGGAGAAACTTTGGCTACATTTTCGTATTCTTGTGCTAAATTTTTCTACGTCCATATTTATTGAAAATGATGAAAATTGTTGTTTCAAAGATTCCTCTTCCAATGTTCATTTTTTGGATTGATATTTTAAAATTAACTGATGTTTACAAAGTTTTTAGAGTTTAACAACCTCGAATGAATATGAATTTTGAGTTGTTAAAGTTTTGAATATAGTTATCTCAAGTTGAATCATAGGAAATATAACATATGTAAAAAGTGTGTGAATATTCGTAAGGTAATTATAGACTTGAATTTACGTATTTCGTTGAATTCAATAATTTTGACATCAATTTTGTATTTATGCTTAATGTTTATTTAAGTTCAAGTTTTATATGTGGTTTGATTACCTTTTAAGTTTGTCAATAAATTTTATTTAAATATTTAAATTACGAATTATTTCAACTAAACACATGATACAATGTTTCTATTAAGCACTCTTTGTTTAAATTTTGATAAAAACTTTCGCGTGTGGTCTCAATAAGTCATAAAATCTCAAACTTGTTCCAAATTGAAGCTGATATATATATATTAACACATACAATATTTTTGTTCAAACTTTAAACTAAAAGAGTATCTAAATGAAATTTACCTACAAATTTAATTTTGTAGCATTTTACAAACTTATTTTTAAACTTCCATCATTTTCACGAAAGATATCTGTTTTCACCCATAAAAATAAGAAAATATCATTCAAGAGATTATTTTCACAATTTAAAAATTGTCAATATATTAAGCCTCATTAATCAATATAACAACAACATATTTAACGAAATTCTATTATCAGATACAAAAATATTATTTTCGATAATCCCTCTATGATCGTAATGTATAATTTGTCACATCCCAAGAAATTTGCAGGTAGTAGACACGCTCCAATGTGCAGACACCAACTGTTTAAACGCACTAAAAAGTCCATTCATTGATTGGAGTAGTGAGCCAATGGCAATGGGTCGGCGTCTACTGTGGGGTATATTACTTTAACTTTTTGTATTAAAAAATGCAAAACAAATCTTAATACTAATCTACAAAAAATAGTATAAAATTCCAACAGATAGTACAAAATTAGAGCACAAATATTTAGGGGACTTTCTGACAAACTTCCAAATCTACTACCATCATTCTTGTTGATTTTATTCTCTGCAAATCTCAATTATTCTTCTCATTTGCTTCGTTTTTTGAGTTGGGTTTTCTTCATTTTCCATAAAAGATTACTCTTTTGGATAGCTTTTTGGCTTAATAATCAGAGACTCAATCTGTAAGTAAGAATTGGGTTCATGGACTTTTAGTTGTTTGTGTTGTTATTCTTTGACTTTGTTTTGGTTTTTGCTCAATTCTTGATTTTGCACTTGTTTTGTGTATGTGTTGAGACTGTTTTCTGTTCTTGATTTAGAGGTAAGTTTTGTGTGTTTTTTGTCTTGAAGGGGAAAAGGGGTTAAAGATTGTAGCTTTGTTCATGTAGATTTGGTGCTGGATTTAAGTTGAATAGTTGAGGAGAAAGGTAAAGATTGTAGCTTTATGCATTCTCATGGGTGCTGGATAGTTAAACACTTGTAGGTTTATTTATTTTATCTTTGGTGTCTGAGTTTAGTTTTAACCCTTTGGGAGGAAGTTGAAGATTGTAGCTTTATTTGCTTCTCTGAGGTGCTGGATAGCTAGTACTTTATGGGGTTCTATTTGTAGGTTTATTTATTTTATCTTTGGTGTCTGAGTTAAGTTAAACACTTTGGGAGGATTGGAAGTTAAAGATTGTATCTTTATTTGCTTCTCAGAGGTGCTGGATAGTTAGTACTTTATGGGTTATGTTTATTTTTAGGATCAGAGTTGTGTGATTTGTTACTTTAAGGTGGGAACCTGAGTTTTGAAGTGATTCTTTTTGGTGTGTTTTGGGGTTTTGTCTCTCCTTCCTTTTAGCTTTTTTCAGTTTGGTATGAGTAAAGCTGAATTCTTTTTAAAGTTGGGAATAATTGATTGAGTTAACTAGTTGACTAGATTCTGAGTTTGTGTTTGTTGATGAGCTTTTGCTCTTGAAGGGTAGACTTGGAGCAATGGTAAAGTCGTATCCGTGTGACCTATAGGTCATGTGTTCGAGTGGTGGAATCAACCAATGATGCTTGTATCAGGGTAGACGGCCTACGTCACTTGGCTTCTTTTTTTTAGGAGCTTATGGTTTTGGTTATATGGTATTAAGTATGATTGTGTTGATTCTTTAGCATAATTTCGGTATATTTCACAATTTTGACTGTTTCTGCCCATTCTATGCTATATTATCCTTCATCTTAAAATTAATTAACATGTTGCTCCAATCTCAACCTTTCACTTTAGGGTTATTTTTGTTCTATTCGAGGAAAAAGATTGCATTTTTGTTTCCATTTACTTCTTTCGGTTATGAATTGTACCTGTGTGGAATTCTTCTTCTTCTTTACATGATCTTGTTGTTATCTTTGATCCTTTATTTGCCATGCTATCATTTATGAGCTCTGAATTCTTGTCACTTGGTCCAAATATGTATCTGAGTTAGGTTAACGAGTCTATTCGTTAAGGTTTTCACTTTAAATAAAGGTTCTAGTTCTTGTTTGATGGAGCATGTTACACAATAGGTGAATTCCACGTTGAAATAGGAGAGGAAAGTTTTAAGAGCTTTAAAAGGTATAACACAAGTTCATGTGATATGCACACTTTTTGGCTCGATGATTGCATAGCCCAAGGGACAAATCCATGAGGTATGTTGGGTCAAAGTGGACAATACGTATCATGGGTTTGGGCTGTGACATATAGTGTGGAGAGACCATCCGTGGGGAACTCCAGTATAGTTGTTGTGTGCTCCAAAACAAGTTTGTGTTAAAAACATATATATTTCTACTCCTTCAATTACTAGTCGTTCCTCTGTTATAAGCTATTTAATTCGTGGAGATCATTCAGTTTTTGCTCATAGATATGTGTTCAGTTTTAGCCGATGTGATATCTGATATTGATCTTATCCTTCGATTTTCTCAGGTTCTATTTGTGGTCAGCTTCATGGATTCTCCACAGTCTGTTGTGTCACCATTTAAGGGTTCCTCTGTTTTTGCGGACTCTGAGAAGCAAAACAATGAATTTTTCAGCAAGAACCCTTCTGGCCTATCCCGGGGAATTTCTGCTCATAGAGAGGAGGCCGAAGTCTGCAACATGGAGGACTTCATTGGTGTTCTCGACGTGTACGTACATCAGGCTAGAGATATCCACAACATCTGTATTTACCATAAACAAGATGTTTATGCAAAACTTTGCCTTACAAGTGATCCTGAAAGTGCAGTCTCCACTCAAACCATTAATGGCGGTGGGAGAAGTCCAGTCTTCAATGAAAATCTAAAGCTCAATGTTCGTACGATAAAATGTTCTGTTAAATGTGAGATATGGATGATGAGCAGGGTGAGGAATTATTTGGAAGACCAATTGTTGGGATTTGCACTAGTCCCCCTATCTGAAATCTTCATGAAAAATGGAAAGCTAGAAAAAGAGTTCTCTCTTTCGTCGACTGATCTCTTTCACTCCCCAGCAGGATTTGTGCACTTGTCCCTTTCCTACAATGGAACTTCACCTGAAGTTATTGAAATTTCTGCATTTCCCATATCAGAAACTGATGCATCTCGGACAGACAGCGAAGCACGTGAGTCCCTTCCAAATGAGTTTGACAAAATTGAGTTCCCAGATCCTAAGATTGTAAATGAGAATAATCTTATGGTATCCGAGTACTTCAATATGCCAGGCAGTAATCCAGATTCTCAAAGCTCGGATAGCTTGGTCTCTTCTGATGCAGAAAACCAGCTCAGTCCAGAAGTCGATGTCCATATGGAAAATGTTCCAAGTGAGGTTGCTAATTTCCACCAATATCCAAAGCGTGATTCGCCTCCTAGCAGCATATCAACAATTGACTCTCCAACAGCTTTGCATCCCACAAACTCTCAGTCCTCCGAGACCCAAGGAGCTTCCAAGTCTCCAGGGGAAGAATATGCGTCAGCCTCTAAAGAATGTCCCACAGGTAAAAATAATGTTGGAAATGCTGAGAGCAACATATCGGAAAGCAAGCCCCCCAGCGCATTTCCAAAGCCAGTGGTCATTGAGCCAGAGCAAAAGGTTGTGCAACAGGATATTGTGGATATGTACATGAAAAGTATGCAGCAATTTACTGAGTCATTGGCAAAGATGAAGCTTCCACTGGACATCGAAAATGGGACAACCAGTTCTGATAATTCGAGTTCAGATCAGACATCGCAAACACCCAAGAGCACTAGCTCACGGGTGTTCTATGGCAGCAGAGCTTTCTTCTAAGCTTTTGTGAATGGTTCTCGAATGACCTATAGCGCGATTAGGAGCAAGTCTAAAAGGATAAGTGAACACTAAGGATTTTATGAATGTGGTATTTATCCATTTTATCTTGTGAATGCTTAAAATGCTCTGAACTAATCAACTTTTGTCTGTTGAAGACTTGTTTTACTTCATCAGTGCCTTGTAGTTAATTAGAACTTTGTTCTTAATTTATGCTCAGCATTTCCCTTGGAATAATTTTGAATATGTGATGTGCTATTTCATCCTTAGTGTACTACAACACTCCAGTCTAGAGACAATAAACACCCCCCTCCCTCCCGGCCTTGTCGTGCCTGCGTTGCATGCCATTGTCTGATATTAGTTTCTGTAACAAGTAATCAGCTCGAGTTCGATGAAGAAAAATGTTGTTGTAGGCTGATTGTCAACAGAAGAAACGTATCCACTCACTTTGAATCTTTCACACAACTAGCCACACATTTCAGAAAAATAACTTGAAATAGTCTTAGTAAAAGTTCACATACATTAAGAAGAAAGCTCACAAACTAAAGAGCATACACATGCTTCATTGAACCAGGGGTGGATTCAAAAGAAGTCATAGAAGAAGGAGAAATGTCTTCTTGATCATTCACAATTTCTTCGATTATCTCCAAGACCTCTGTCATAGTAGGTCGTTCCTCTGGCAAACGATCCACACACTTGAGTGCAACGTTTAGTAGAGGGAACGCATACATTTCATAGTTGGCAACTTCACTATCAAACACTTCTCCAGTCCATTCTTCCCTCACTATAGATTTCACCCATTTGACAAGGTCTAATCCTGTCTTCTCCACAACTTTACCGGTTAGCAGTTCCAGCAGAATCACCCCGAGGCTATAGACATCAGTTTCTTCTGTCAAGGTTTTCTCAGGGGCAGTATAACCATTGTCTTTATAGAGGCAACCTTTGTCAGGGTTTAGAAATTTGTAATATCCATACTCACTTATCAATGGCTCCCCGTTTTCGTTTAATAGAATGTTTGATGGCTTAATGTTGCCATGAGGAATGACATTGCCTTTCTTTGAACTTCTGTATATGTACGCGAAACCTCTTGCTATGCCAACTGCAATCGACAGCCTTAAGTTCCATGGGAAGTTCCATTTCCCCTCTGCATAATCTGCAACAATAAACAACAACAATATGACATAAGATTCTGAATTATAAGATGAGAAATTTGAAGTTCTTAACTACTTACTTTCGAAAAGTGTTAGTAGACTTCCACTGTTCTGATATTTGTAGATAAGCATTTTTTCATCATTGCTAGAGTAATAAGCAACAAGTGGAAGTACATTTTGATGCTTCAAGTTCCCTATCTTTTTCATCGTTCGCGAGAACTCCTTGAACCCCACTTGTAGTTTCTTCAGTCTCTTGACAGCAAACACACCACTTCTACTGATATGAACCTTATATAGACTGCTGCAAATGCCTTGCTTTGTTAAGTTAGCAGTTGCTTCAAGAAGATCGTCCATCGTAAACTTCTCAACATCTTCCATGAAGAAGTAAAGTTCTGAGCTTTTCTCTTCAGTGTTACACACTCCATCCACAACTTCATCTAAGGGAGTTTTTCGAGGAGACGGGTAATCAACTACTTCCTTTATAACCTCCTTTTCCTTAACTGTCCCAACACATCTCATATACAAGAATACTAAAACTACAAACACAATCACAATTCCAAGGGATATGAGGACCCAAACCATCAGACCTACATGATGATTCTTTGTCTTCTTATCGTCACTTACTGTAGTTGAAGATGAAGATTCTTTAATTGTTACACGTCTCAACGCGTGTAGACTTGTTATATGTTGTGAGTAAGTGAAATTGTTCTTAGAAATGTTAAGTTTTTTAAGATTCTTGATCCTTGTCAATGACTGCATTAGTACTACTGAGTTTCCACTAAGAAAGTTGCTGCTTAGATCAAGAACAGTTAAGCTTTTACACGATGATATCGATTCAGGAACAGTTCCCTCAATCTTATTCCTAGCTAAGCTAAGAACTCTCAAGTTTGAGAGTTTACAGAGTGACTCTGCATCAATTACACCACTAAGATTCATGTTCTCAAGTCTTATTTCTATGACTTCTTCGGATCGTAAATCACACTTAACACCATGTAATTTGTAGTAACAAGGGTAAGAAAGCAAAGCATTTCGATCAACGTTTAGTACATTGTTTGGATCAATAGCAACAAGAAAATTGATAAATGATTTGGATTCGATAAACTCGCCTCCATTACAGAATCTGATAAAAAGAAGAGAAAGTAAAACACTTACAATGAACTTGAGAAGATTGTCCATCTATTTAGCTAGATGAAATGTTGTTGTTTGACAGTGTACAAGGTTACTAAGTGTGTTAACATGATTTCACAACATAGTATTATCCATTTTTTTTGGCATTTTCTTGTCTTTGTGACCTTGTTTTTGTTCATAGTTTCCAATGTTTTCATGTTTTGACTTGATCTCTAATCTACCTTGTAATATTCATATTCATACTATAATAACTAGGAATTGGACAAAGATCATATCTTTTATGAATATTACAAAGTTGTGGTGTCTTTACTGTTGGAGCTTACCTATAAGTTCGAAAATTCTTCTAGTTAGAATGGATTGGTCGTACGTATCCAATCAATAATTGTTTATGACTGAATTACTATTCACTTGGTTTTGTGGTACAGGAAAATGTTTCAAGAATATGAATATCTAAGTTGATCGGACTCGGTGTGCGGGTGACTGATATGGAAACGGATCTAGAGGTTGAATCCTTCATGAGTTTTAAGATTTGGGGGACGAATATGGGTGCAGGGATTCGGCTTAAAAATAGTTCAAATAATTAAAAATAGAGTTGTTTGTTTAAATTATGAGACGGTATACAAGGTATTTCATCAAGGAGAAAATATTGATCAAGATGAGAGTTAGAAGAAGGAGATGAAATGACCGACGTAGAAATTTCTATATACAAGCTATATAATCTTCTTCAATTTCACCTTAGCTTTTACATTGTACAATGTATGTCCCGAATTTCCATGTCAATTTTGATCGAAGTACCCAAAATCGATTGACCTAATCCAATATGGATCTCACACACATACTATACCATGTCGATACACGTGCGTCACGATTAGGCATCCAAAAGCTATTACTTATCTTTTAACAAAAAAAGATATATTATCATACAACCCATCCTCAACGATAAGTGTCCACACCATTTGACTAGGAAATCACGGGTTCAAATCATGTAAATAGACTCTCACACAAATACAAAACAATGTTTCATCCAATAGAACCCAATATGATTTGGCCCTTCCATAGGCCACACAAATAATGGGAGTTTAGAGCACCGAGTTATGCTTACAATAGATGTAGTTTGTCTAAAGCTTAATACAAATCAAAATTGACCCCTTCATTTAACGCACCTCTATTTTACAGGGCAACGTTTTATATATCAAACTTTTTTTTTTTTAGATATGTCTAATACACATCATTTTCGTATTTGACCACTTTCCTTAGATAAAAGATTTTTAACAAATTTAACCGCTGATTACTTCGGATTAACTTGTCATCCATATATACATCAACATGTGAATTTTTTTTAATTACTTCATAAGTTAATAATCCGTAATTACTAAAAAGATAAAACATTAACCTTTTCTGAATTAACAAAACCAAAAAGAAATATTATGTCCTAATACAACCTTTACTAAAAAAATGTGTTATGAAAAACGTGCCTAACATTTATTTTTTTCTTTAGAGAAGCAGCCACTTGTCTGCTTTTGTGAAGCATTATGGCTTAAGTGATGATTACATTAATCTTAAACTAATTAAACGAGTTCTCATCACCAGAAAATTTCAATAAGAGAAAAAAATAATAATCATTGACCGTAATCTTTCGATATCCAAGGTATTTAATGAAACAATTTTTTCTTTAAGAATTTATCAGAAATTGATATGATTTGATATAAATAGTAATTACAACTACATTATTTTTAATTTTGGCATTATTTTTATTTTATACAGTGGTGAATAGAAAATATCATCATTAAATAATATGATGCAGTAGATGAGGTTGTTTCTTCATTTATTAAAGATCTCAAGTTTAAATTTTAGATATGAAAAAATTCTTGATATACTTTCCTATAATGCGAATATGAACACCGACTAGAAATAAAAAAAGACCGTTATTGGACCCTACAAACCAAACCGGCGGTCGACGCTTGTGAAGAAATTATTATGTTACATATGGCCCTACGCCGTATAAAAAACAGCTGTTTTCTTTTCTTTTTTGGACCTTTTCCTACTTTTCCGTTTCAAACTTTTTCTTTTTCCATGTAGTGCAAATATTTTTTTATTATTTTTTATATTTGCTTTTGAGTTCGACTAATTCAAATTTAGTTCAAAGTTAATTTTGACCGCAATATGTTTCTTACAAAAAATAACTTTATTCTCAAAGTTCAAATTTTAGATTTTTTTATCAAGCATGAAAAAATACTTAAACTCAACTAATTAAGATTCATCCAAATTAATTTCATATACATAATCAGAAGAGTAAAGTTTTGTTTCTACTTCGTGGAGATAGAAATATTATTTTTGAAATGTCTTTATTTTCAAAACTCTGATCATAATACTTTTTTTTTATATAAAAAATGAAGAAATATTTATCAATTCACGACACGACACGACACGACAAACTTTGGTGGTGGTGTGTATTGACTTATCCTTTTGTGATTCGATTTGTTTAAAGTGGGAAATGGCAAATGCAACACACGCCAACAAATATTATTGGCCTTTTTCTTTATTAATTTTATAATAATATTTTAAAATTAATGGGATTTGTTTAGTCCAACAAATAGAAAATGCGACAGCGTGGCGACAACTTGAGTATATATGTCAACTGCTTCTTTACTTTGCTTACAAGTTCCACCTCATGCTTTTTTTCCTAAATAAATAAAAAGCCATTACATCATACCAAAGGTTATTTTTGTTTTCTTTTGTTAAAATTTCAATCAATCCCCATTTTTGCTTTTACCAATTCCAAAATTTTTGACTTATCCCAATATGAAGATTTAGTTCTCCTATCACTTCAAGGGTATGAAAGGTTACCATGTTTACGTCAAATTAATACATATGTAATCATGATTTGATATAAATATTTGATGCGAGTGAGTATTTGCATGTGTTGTCCAATCAGAAATACAATAAAATGAATTCAAGCCAAACATTCAATCTTCAAATAGTATTTAGTAACAAATGTATGTACAAATTTCTTAACCAAAATCCACTCTTTTCTATTGTTTTTTCTTTTGCAATAGTTTCACAATAAAAAGTAAAACCATTTTCTTTCCTTCTTTTTGGAAGTAAAGGCAAAAACACTACACGCAACAAATCAACACCAAAAACTCCACAACAAAACCTTATACAACTAACTAATATACTAGCAAATAATAGCTATGGCTGATCTAAGCATGCCAAAAGTTGTTACTAGTATACTCTTCATCGTCGTTTTCGTCATCATCATTAATATCATTAAAGAAAGGGTCTTGAAGGAGTTCAGAAGCAGAGGGTCTAACCCTAGGCTGAGCAAGACACTTCTCAATGAACTTCTTGACCTCGGGATCTTTAACCTTGTCCATGGCCTTAGGCCTCACTCCGGATATTACCTTCTTGTATATCTTCACCACGTTATCACACTCACTATAAGGTAGTTCCAACGTCACCATCTCCAAAACACACATCCCAAACGAGTAGATATCAATCAGCTCAGTATAATCCTCATCATACAACTCCGGTGCCATGAACTCTGGGGTTCCAAGAACCGAATGTGCTGAATGACTCTTCCCTACTATAGTTGCAAAACCCAAATCACCAATCTTAACCTATTTCACAAACACAACACAATCATTCATACTCCCTTCAAAATTCTGAAGTTAATAAAAAAGTTAAGACATGGATAACAATAAAGACTAACATGAATCAAATAAAAATCAAATCTTTTTTTTCTCTCCAAGGTAAAATAACAATTGGTGAAATGAATACTACCATAAGAACAACACTATAATATTCATACATTAAATACTTTCATCAAAGGTATAATCAACATTATCCTTTTTTGTGTTGAACAAAATAGTTATGACATCGAAGAGTTAATAAAGATAAGGATACTAATAACAGATAAAGCAACAACAACAACATATCCAATGATCCTGCAGGCTGCTCGACAAAACATGATAGAATAACAGATAAGGCAACAACAACAACATATCCGGTGATCCTGCAGGCTGCTCGACTAAACATGATACAATAACAGATAAAGCAACAACAACTACATATCTGGTGATCCTGCAGGCTGCTCGACTAAACATGATAGAATAACAGATAAAGCAACACCAACTGTTTCCGATAGACCCTCTGCTCGACAAAGCATGAAATAATAACAGATAAAGCAAGAGGTTAATGATATACCTGACCAATATTGCCATTAATGAAGACATTACTGCAATTGAGATCCCTGTGAATAACACAAGGTTCATGAGTATGCAAATAGTTCAATCCCTTAAGAATCTGCTTGGACCACTTCTTCACTGCCTTCATCGATACGTGTTTGTGTTTCTTCCTATACTCTCTCAAATTCCCCGAGGTACAAACCTCTGTTATGAAATTCAACGTGTTGCGATTTTCATCCCTCCAAACAGAGTACAATGCAATTATATTCTTATGCTTTAAGGTTTTCAATAGCCGGACCTCCGAATACAGCCGGTCAATCACCTGCTGATCATCCATGAAATTACGCAATTTCACTTGGTTCCAAGCTACTTCAATCCCTTCTTCCTGATCAAACGCTCTGTACACCTTCTTCACTGCTCCATAACCCAATAGCTCGTCGTACCGCCCATATCTCCCCGTCGGATCCAGTTCAATGAACGGCTCCGATTCCCGATCTGGATCCACACTCACGCTCTGCACCTTCACCCAGATTTTTTTTTACTCCAAATTAGTTGAAATTTTCACCAAAATAACACTTTTTATAGCAAAAACAACTAAATTCCAAGCTATTCGAATTGAAAACAAATCTAAAAGCATGTTTTTGAACATTTGGATTTATTCATCAAATTTTCTTCAAAATTCGCCAAAATAGAACTTTTTTGTAACACTTTTTACCGCAAAAACAACTAAATTCCAAACTATTCAAATTGAAAACAAAACTAAAAGCATGTATTTGAACATTTGGATTTACTCGTCAACTTTTCTTCAAAATTAAGCCTTTTTTTTCACTTTTTACAGCAAAAACAACTAAAATCAAGCTATTCGAACATAAAAATGAAAAAAAAAAAACACAAAAAAATGAAAAATCAGTTGTTTAAACTGATGGATTTATCGATAAAAACAAAAAAATTAAATTGAATAATTTTTTTTTACCATGTAGTGCGAACGTTACGTGAATTTATCTTCTTCTTCAATGAACTGAGAAGCGAAAAAGCTGAACTCTTTTACTTTTTTTCTCAAAAAAAGTAACGAAACAGAACAATAAGGCATGAGAAAAAGAAAAATACAAGGGCTTATGGCTGCTGCTATTTATAGGAAGGTTTTAACTATGGTTAAGTTTAGACTTTTAGTTGACCAAGTTTATTAAACCACCGTTTAAAGTTGGGTTTAGTAGTTGTTGGTCAATTAATTACTCGGATTAGGTGAAAATTAAAAAAAATTTAGAATCCGGATTACACGTGGGAAAATATTTTGGGTAAAACTACGGCCCAGTAAAAAGCTAAATGATATTTAATTTGTACTTATTTTAACCGACCATGCAAATAATAGAAAAAATGGACGGCTTTTTAGTGATTTAAGATAATTTTGTGATACGTTCGGATCAAGATTTAAAGTTTATTGATTACAAAATTCTAACTTATCTAAATTATGAGATAACTACTAAAAATAATCCTAAATTTGGTGTAAATTATTAGTTTCATTTCGAACTATTGATCATCGTAAAACACACCTCTACTTGATTGATTTAACTTAGAAACATCTCGATCTACTACATGACATAACAAGTGGTCTTAAATTTTTGTAGGAGCATGAAACTCTTAATAAAAAATCGAAATGTTATAGAATCGACGGTATATTTAAGTTTAGCTGATCAAGTAAAGTAATGTTTTTAAAATTGTGAAAGAAACTAATAATTCGCGTTGAATTAAAAATTTTCAATACTTATTTGTTAAATATTGAATTGTAAAAATAAGACAATAGACACATATAATTGAGAAAGTCATAGTATTAATGTCAATAGTAATTTATGACTTTTCAATCCGCCGACATGGAATGGTTTGGCGTGTGACGCAAGGAGAATTTGGGTGCTCTTAGTTTATTTTGGTGATTTTAATTTTTAGCTTTTAAATTCATGGTCTTTAATTTTATTTTTACTTTTTAGCATTTTACTAAATAAAAAATGGGTACCTAAACAATTAAAATAAAATAAAGTCTTAAGACTATAAAAAATTGTTAGGTACGACTTACAATTTATATTTTATCAGTTCAGTTCTAAATCACTATATCTTAGGTTTATACACTAAATTTATGTCTTATAAGACCAAACTTGTCTCTTGTGAATTTTATATACTTATGTTTTGAGACATAAGATCAATAGTATGAACTTGTGCCTAATGATTTTTTTCTTTTTAATATTAACAATAAAAAATTGTCTCAAAATAGATAACACTAAATTTATGCTCCAATGGAAAATATTTTTTAAAGAAGTTTATCTAGCAAAATTAAGTCATGGTTAAGGATACTTTGAATAATAAATATTCGTTACATAAATCGTATGATTAAAATTAAAGACCATCTCGAAATAGGGACAGTACGGGCAAAAACTTGCGTACTGCCTGCCATCCAGGCCCATGGTCTATACTGAAAAGTCCAGTTGTTTGGCCCAAACAAGTTAAGTAATGGATTCGTTTATGTCATGGCCCTCAAAATTAGATGGGCTTTTTCCAAACCTAGGATTTGCATTGGATGGCCAATTTATATGTACTATTTAAGTTATATTTATATTTACAAAGTATTTCACATTTAGCCTATTATCAAACATTAGACATGGTTATTGCTCTTCCTTTGCTTTTTTGGGGGTTTTCCCACCTTGTCTGTATTAAAGCCCCGATTAAATTTGAGTCGCGGACTGCTAGGTCCATTTGGATTGACGCTTCCAACAAAATTTTCTACATATCCAAGACTCGCCAAGACTTCTAGTTAAGGGTGGAGCAGTCTCACCACTTTACTACAACTCATATGGATTCCTTTGTTGCTTCTTCTTCTTCTTGATGAATTATAACTAGTAAAATCAGTCATTAAGAGTACATAAAACTTTAAAAAGTGTTTTCTTTTTATAAATTTGACATACTTTACTTAGCGTCTTAGTTTAAACTATAAATCAGAGGAAATCGTTTGATTCATGGATATAGAAGACGATAAATAAAAATTGGGAAGATAAGATGTACACAGACCCTTATCTCTATCTTTACGGAATAGAAAAACTATTCCCGATAAATCCCCAACTCAAAAGAGACAATTTTTTTTTTTTACCCTCCCCTAGGAGCTCCCACCCCTTTTGCTCCCTTGGTGACTCGAACTCGCAACCTTCGAGTTGAAAGTGAGGGGTGCTTACCATCCGAGCAACTTCCTCTCGTCAAAGAGACGATATTTGAATCAGGATTACCGGAAAAAAAATATGAAAACAAGATATCAAAAGTATAATAATAAACATGGAAAAAGAAACTATACGATAACTGAATATTACCCATGTCAACCAAGATTTCTTTTTCTTAAAAGAGGACCCCCAACCCACCCCAAATGTACTCAACTTGCATTATTTTTCTATTATTATACAAGTGTACGTATCTTAACCGAATTCCAATAACATAGATGAAACCCAACGTAAAGGAATATAATTGAAAATGGCAATTATTGAGAGGGAAATTATTTGCATATAGTACTTGGATAGAGACAACTCATGAATAACACCCACATATGACATCCCATGTCCCATAGTCAACTTGCGTCCAATCGTCTCTCACTTAGTAATATCAAAAGTACACACACAATATGTTATATAAATATCTATTTTCACCAAAAAATCTATATTTAATTAACTTATTAAAAGATCGATATACGATCGAGTTATATCTAAAAAATGTAATTTCAAGTAGTTTGGATATACGAAATTTAAGAAAATGGATAGATTGATGATGAAGTCGTACAACGTATTGAAATAAAATGAAAGAAATATACACTCACATATAGAATATTGTGTGATTAAAATGTATCATCAAGACTTAAAAGAGTTTTACAACGTGGTGGTTCAGTCTGAATTATTGTATGGGGCAGAGTGTTGTTCAATCCAGAACACACACAATCAAAATATGAAGGTAGCAGAGATGAGAGTGTTCAGATGAATGTGTGGACATGCTAGACTATATGAGATTAAGAATGAATTTATACAAGACTAGGTAGGAGTAGCCTCTGTGGCGAACAAGTTGAGATAGTTTAAGCATATGAAAAGAGGTGTGCGGATGCACCAACAAAGAGGAGTGAGAAATAGATTAAAACACGTTTTAGGAGAGGTAGATGTACATGGGCCAAGAAAAACTAGAAAGCGTGATTGAACAAGACACAATACATCTTTAACTTTCCAAAGACATAACAATGCTAGATAAAATTGATATGAGAGTCGAGGATTATAATATAAGAGCATTAGGTAGTTGAGTGTTGTCGTACTCTTAAATGAGAGAGGAATGTGACTAATCTCCTCCTCATATCCTCTTTTTTTAGCACTATTATTTAGTATTCATGTCGTATCTTATACTTTTATTTTTATCATTATTTAATAATTCGATGTAAACCCCAACCATTAAATTTTTGCCACAAGAAAATTGAAAATTAAAAGAAAAAAAATTAATTCCCTTTCTTATAAAGGTACCAAATTACCGTTTTATGTAAAATGTCGAAACTACCCCTGCCCACTGCCCCCGGTCACTCTGTTGGGTACACTCCTTTTGACTGTTGTCTTCTCCAACACACCCAAAAAAAAAAAAACTCTTCTGAATCGTCAATGGAAGACTCTCACTCTCAGCAGCAGCAGCTGCACTCTACTTCCGAGCAACAACTCAGAGATGGAACAACCTACTCCGGCGGTTTCCGTCACAACGCCGCCGGATCGAACGGCGGTGCTAAGTACAAGCTCATGACTCCTGCTATGCTTCCGATCTCTAGGTCCGCCTGTATCACCATACCTCCCGGTCTCAGTCCTTCCTCCTTCCTCGAATCTCCTGTTCTCCTTTCCAACATCAAAGTCAGTTCTCAATCTCTATTTCTCACATTTCTCTGTTATTTTTAACCATTATTATCGGACGAAATTTAAGCTTGTTTTGTTATAATGTAACACATTAGCTGAAGAAATGAAGTTATTTTGACTACGATGCTTTTTTTAATCGGAGAATTTCAGTAGATCCAGGATGTTGAGGTGATTACGAGTACTAATTAGCTGTTGTTATGTTTTGATTGATAAGAAAACGAAGGATAAGCTATAAGGAAAAATAATTAGGGAATCTTAACAATTATTAAGATAATCTAATTAGTTTAAGTGTTGTTAAAAGTAAGGTGTATAGTTGTGCTGTCTTCAATTGAGTGAAATGCAAACTATTAGTAAAACTTTTTTCCTTCTTTTGTTCAGTTTGATTGCCTCATAATATACTAATCAGTGGAGGATTTAGGGATTTTTGTTGATGTGATTGTTGCTTTCTTAAAGTACGGTTTGAATTATTGATTAGATATTTGGTTCTTTTCATTGGCATTTGCAATTGCAACTTGTTGGTTTGATTCTTCTGCATATAGCTAAGTGCTCATTTAAGAATATAATATTTCTCTATAAATATAAGTATGTTTATCTGTGCAAAATGTCACCCTTGGTTCTGATGCTTACATGAACGATGAACTGTATTGGTGCATATATCGTTTTTTAATAGAATTATGCTTCTGGCCTTTACCAGAATACAAATTCTTCGTTCTTCTGCGGGGAAAAAAGCTCAGTTAGGCATCAGTGTTGTTTTTTCACATAATGAATCTTCCTTTTCGCAAGGTGCTCAGCTTTTCCACTATGTTGTTCCTGGTGGGAAAAAGATGTTTATTTTTTAATGTTCTGTCCTGATAATGGCATCAGTAAATTCCCTACATTGTTCTTCTGACCTACTTATATGCTTTTTAAAGCTTGCCTAAATGTTTGTCTTATTCAGACGTAAATGCTAATGTTCTGTTGCAGATAAATGATCTTTTGCACTACTATAAGTAGCATCTTTCTTCCTCCACCCAAATGAAAAGAAATGAACCTGAAGGTGACGTAAAAAAAAGCTTTTCTGCCTCCTCAACGAAGCAGAAAACTGAGAAAGAGTAGTAAATATATGTACCATGTGTCCATGTCTGTCTATGGATGAATGTGTTTCCCTTTGGAAAAGAAAATTGTGATCAATAACTTAAAGTTTATTTCATTTACCTATCAAAACACTTAGTCTATTTCACTTATAACCTGCAGGCTGAGCCATCTCCGACTACAGGTTCCTTCTCCAAATTTCAAACAGTGCAAGGCTCTGGTGGGGCTGCTGCATTCTTATTGACCAGAGGTTATGCTAGTGGCAATACATACATTGAAAGAAAAGCAAGCTGCTTTGAGTACAAATATGCCGGTGGATCTAGTTCTTCATCAGGATCATTAGCAACTGAACCTGTGGTAATGCTCTATTAGAAAATATTATTGATGTTGGATTAGAAACAAAAAACAAATGAAACAAGAGCTTTTTTATTAGTAGTAGCCCTCTTTAACAACTGACTAATGTTTAACTTGGAAAAAATGAAAGTTTAACTCTGAGGTTCAGGTTCCTGTTCTTGTGCCATTCTCTTGATATGGCATCTATTTGAGGTTAATGTCAAATGTGCAGGTTTTAAATGGTGTTGTAACATGCTATCCGGAAGTAAAGTAGCTTTGATTTGCTCATCTGTTTTTTTCTTCTTCATATCGAAGAGACTCATGTTTCTTAAGTGGGCAGCACTACAGTCCTTTTCACACAAGTAGAGTATCATTAATTTGGTTATGTCGGTAAATTGATAGCACTGTGAGCAGTAGTTTGAGTGTGGTCATGCATAATGTCAAGAAATGAATTGTTAAACCAGTGGATGTGACCTTTCATCTACTATGCCTTGTTGCTGATCCTTCTTACCTCTTGTATGATTTGTCCCATTACTATTGAAAAAATATTCGATTAACAAATTCCAGAAGTTATTACAATTAAAAATCATAAATTTGATTGATGGTGCATCCATCCAATTAACTTTGCAGGGAATGTACAATAACTAACTTAAATCTGTTCTTCTGTGACTGTAAAATCATGACAGAATGCACGTTATAAGTAACCCTGCAAATTAGTTTGTCAAAGTAATTCTTTTGAATTTCTTTTTTTATTTTTAAATGGTAGTAATTCTTTTGAACTTTTAGAAAATCAACATGTATCACACATCTAGTGGCTATTTTCCCAATATCTTCCTTGTCCTTCTTGTTTTATGTTGCATGGTGGGTGGATGGAGCTTCCTTTTTTTACTGAGTTCAGAAGCATCCATCTCCCTGTATATCTTAAAGGTTCCACAGAGTATAAATTTTGCCTTGCACACATTTTTTTTGGGCCCTCTTCTGATGAGTTTTCTCTTCTTGTAGGTAGATCTTCAAAAATAAATATTTAGATCTAATTTCTACTATCTTGTTGAATAATTTGATTACAGAAAAGAATATTAGTTTACTAGTAGTCAGTTCCTACATTCCTAATATGCTTCTGTAATCTAGATTTCTACAGGTTTCAACCAACAACAAAATGAGCCACTGAAAGAAGTTCAAGATCAAAGTCATCCTCAATTGTTAGTACCTTCATCTCTAGCTAAACACGAGATAGAAACATCAAAAGAACTGAGTTTATCTGCACCTATTAATGTTGATGCTTCATCAAAAGAAGAGAGTCTATATGAACCTATTAACGTTGATGCCATGAATCCGAGAGGTCAATCTAGTGCTAGCATGCAAGGATCACATGCCGATCATAAAGAAGTATCATCAGTAACATCTGATAGATCATCAGATGATGGGTATAACTGGCGAAAGTATGGCCAGAAACTTGTTAAAGGAAGTGAATTTCCGAGAAGCTATTACAAATGTACATATCCAAACTGCGAAGTGAAAAAGATATTTGAGCGGTCACCTGAAGGACAAATAACAGAGATTGTTTATAAAGGTTCTCATGATCATCCTAAACCCCAACTGAGCCGCCGATTTTCTCCTGGTGCTCTCATGTCTATCCAAGAAGATAAATGTGAGAAAGAAGCGTGTTTCAGGGGTCAAGAAGGTAAACAAGTAGCTCTTTTGGTATTCATTTCCCTCTCAATTGAACATAAAGTGGTTATTCTGAAGAAGTTTTCGTAATGTTATTCTGAGTCAACCTTTATTGATTCTCAGTCTATGTAGAAGACAAGTTCAACAACAATGTCCAAACTAGTAAAACTGAGCCTAGTAGTACTCCCGTATCACCTCAGCAAGCGGACACTGGTGGTCTTGAAGGAGCAGGGTCACAGATGCATGGCACTAATGATGATATGGATGAGGATGATCAATTTGCGAAAAGAAGGTAAAACTATTGGAGCACCGTCAATTTATTCCTGCAATAGATCTGATAATTGGTTAATATTTTAAGCAGGAAAATGGATGGTGGGATGGATATAACACCAGTGATTAAGCCTATCCGTGAACCACGCGTTGTTGTTCAAACAGTCAGTGAAGTTGATATATTGGATGATGGGTACAAGTGGCGCAAATATGGACAGAAGGTGGTCCGAGGCAATCCTAATCCTAGGTATGTAATGTCTATGGTTTGTAGTTATCTGAACATGTCATGTTACATTATTGTCGTGTACACAGACCTGATATATCTTGCAATGTAACAAGTATCTGACAAAGGTCATTACTGGTTGTTGGTTGTGTTGGCTAGTCTATACAGTAGTCATTTAAATATGATCGGAGTTGTAGCCTAAGAAAGTGTGACACTTGTGATATCATGCCTTCTCTTGACGAGAGGTAAGAGCCTAAAAGAGACAATGAGGTCTCTAGGATAGCAGATCCTTAATCCATCGATCCCCAAGATCTTCTTTGTTGTAAGACAACATTCTATAGTTGGGAATTTAAGATGAATTAGAGACCATTTATCACTAAGTTCATCAAACATTCGCACTCATCATGATTCTTATAGATCTCTGGTAAGCTTTTGTATCATGTCCAGAAGCTAGGGATTTCGAGCATTTTCTTTTCCGAGTGGTCAATTATTTCTCCTGATTTTCATGTCATGCAGGAGCTATTACAAGTGCACCAATGCTGGATGCCCTGTCAGGAAACACGTGGAGAGGGCTTCTCATGATCCCAAAGCTGTTATCACCACATATGAAGGAAAACATAACCACGATGTACCTGCTGCAAAAAATAATAACCATGAAATGACAGGATCCTCACCTGTAACCGGCAGTTCAAGGATCAGGGCAGGAGAGACCAACTCACTTAGTCTGGATCTAGGCGTTGGTACTGGATATCGTCTGGATAGTGGGAACAACGGGCAACTTCACACCCTCCATCACCAAGTTCAAGTTTCACGTTCTGGTATGATGCTAATACAGCCAGCTGCAGTTGCAGCGCGCTATGGTATTGTACATAGTGGCATGAGCCGATTTGGAGCTATAGATAATCGTGTTCAAGGACCTAGTTTCGAAACTTTGCCTTTACAACCTTCTACTCAGTCTCTCCAAAACTATGGAAAGATACTTCTTGGCCCGTGAATCGTCTCTACAATCAAGTATAAGAGCTTAACAATAAGAAGCCACCATCTATATATTTTCCTGCATCTTGGTGGATTACAAAGATATCTCTAGTTGAAGTATAAATACTTCTAGGACTCATCGCGTCATGCTGTATAATACATCTTCACCTAGTGTTCTTTGTGTATATACCTAGAGTATATTAGGAAATGGATGACGGAGCAAATGTCGACCTCCAATATCTTTCTCCCATGAATACAGATCAATGACAGTTTCTAGGAATTATGATGAACTTTTCAATGTATCATATTTTCTGTAATTATGATGAGTGCACTTTGCTAATGTATTTTCTGTAATTTTCAATTGATATACATCCTGAATGTGTTGTTTTATATCGTATAAAGTGATAAACCAAATGAACTATGAACATGAGTTGACAGATTGCAGAGATCGAAACTGGAATAAGTCACTCAAGGAGTAAACAATAAAATGCACAATGTGAAAGATAAAAATAGACTTGGATTAATTAGTTTCTGATAGAAAAGATCCTAACAAGATTAAATTACCTGTCTTTTAACTTAATACAAACAGAAAAGAAAAAAAAAGGTGCTACTATCTCTTACCATTATCAAGCTACAAGTTACATGCACCTAATTACGGTAGGATGTACACAGACCTTACCTCTACCTTTGCAGGGTAGAGAGACTGTTTCCGATAAGAGACTATTTCCATGCACAAGAAGCAACTAAATCTCGATTCATCCAGCCAAGATAGAGCGCGCCATTTCTCTCATTAAGCGTATAGCTTTGGTAGTAATTCTCCAGCAGGGTCTTGATAGTAGCATTTACTGAGGAGCTTAACGGATATGGTTTGAACCCGGCCATAGCAAATCGTGACCTCCACCTTTCAAGAAGCTCATGTCGCTCCACTCTCTCTGCCCCTTCACATGCTAATATGTTCACAATTTCACGGGCCAAGCAGTGTTGCTCAACGTTGATTCGTTCCTTATGGTCTCTAGGTAGAGCCACGTCTATTGATTCGAATACGGATAGGTAGTAGTTCAGTGTCTCCAAAAACCTGGGGAAGAATTGGGCTGTGTTAGTGTTGGACTCTTGCTCCACTAAGGTAACAATCTTGGGAGATAAGCTTTTAACCATCCTCAGAAGTCTGTCTCTGTGATTTTGAGTTCCAACGCTCTCATCAGGCATATGGTGCAAGACGAGCGCAAAGTTAACAGCCAATGGTTCCCCGGGACGAACCTTAAGATGCTCAATCTCAATATCTGGACAAGAAGCAGCCACGGGATGAAATTCAAAAGGTACATTGCAAGATGCAGCAATGCTTGACAATCTTCGACCTACGATTTCAATCCCTCCTCCTCTGGCGTAAGCTGATGTAGAGTCATCAATCCCTGTGATGCGGATTCTTGGAGGTCCACCAGGCCGGGCTGCAAGAGCATGGATTAAGGTGATCCACTGGCTACCCTGAGCAATCTGGAAATCGATTATATGAATCGAATTCTCATCTTTCATGGCATCAACAATTGCACCATTTGCTGACAAATATCCAAACTTGAAGTATGGACAGATTTCATAAAGCAAGTGCATGTACGAGAATAGCTCAACACTAGTAGGCTCTTTGCACCTTAAGGCCTTGTAGATGGAGCTTCCCGAGGAGGCCAATCTAGCAACTAAACCTTCCAGCATATAAGCTCCTAAACGTTGTATCGGAGACCCACAAACGGATACCACTGTGCGTAGTTCTGACATTAACCATTCAGCTGTTATCAAATTATTCTCCGCTATTGCTTTAGCACAAGCAATTAGAACTTCTTTCAAGTCTCCGCTAGGCATCATCTCCATCATTCCAACCAATTTATCCGACTCCGATGAAACTTGATTGGCTGCAGCCACAGGGATAGTATTATATGATTCCATGCTTTCTGAATCTGGCCCCAGCATTGCAGTTTCAAGTTCCCTTAACTTGTGCTTCAGGTCAGTAACATCACTAGTGTAGCACGAACTGTTACCCGATGATTGAAATGTGTCATCAGGAGAATGATGCATGTCCGAACGATATGAATCAGAACCTTGCTGCATCATGGGGTTGAAATTAACAATAGGAGGGGAATCAGAAACAAGTTCACTAGAATTTCCCGCGGATGATTCAACATAACAGTGTTGGTCGGGTTTTAAGGCAGAGACATCAGCATAGAACGATTGGTTGTTGTTCGGATTGTTAATGGAAGGCAGGAAATAGGATTCTTGATACTCTATGGGTTGGTTATAGAATCTGTTAAACTCGTTGATATCCTCAGGGTTTTGAGAAGGCCTCATCGTGAAATATTATCTACCCGTTTAGCACATCCAGAAGACAACAGGAACAATTCCAACATACACGCCGCCTCGTTAACAAAAAGTTCACCAGCTCCAAGCTTTAACATTCACAGCCATAACATATTTCAAAGATCCAACTATCCTGTGGAGAAGTTAAACAAATTCCATAGCAATTGTCACTAATGAGAAATCAAAAGAACACCAATTTATAAAGAACAGCTTGAACTTAATTTAGTGCAAGTGTTGGACAAACACTTTTGTTCATAGTCCTAAAAGCACTGTAACCAATATAATAGCTACCTCTTGACAAGAGGGGGTTGCTCAGATGGGAAACACCCTCCAACTCCAACCTTAAGATTGGAGCATCGAGCCACCAAGGGAGCAAAAGGCGGGAGCTCTTAGGAATGGGGTGAAAAGAAAAAAAAAACTACCTCTCAGTCCCAAACAAGTTAAGGTCGGCTAATTGAATCCAGATAGCTTCATTTAAGCTCATCTGATACCCTTCATCATATCAAATAAAAGCACTTTAACCAAACAACTACCTCTTGACAAGAGGGGTTGCCCAGATGGTAAGCACCCTCCACCTCCAATCTTAAGGTTGTGGATTCGACGCACCAAGGAACCAAAAGGCCGGAGCTCCTAGGGAAGGGTGAAAAGAAAAAAAACTAACTCTCAGTCTCAAACAAGTGGGGTCGGCTAACTGAATCTCCATAGCCTCAGTTAACCTCAACTCATACCCTTCATCATATCAAAAAAAGCACTTTAACCAAAGTTGCAATCTTTTCTTTTCATTATTTTTTTAAAAAAAGGTCTAGGGTAAAGGGTTAGGTCCCAACTACTCACTGCCTTAGCCTTATAGATCTTCTATATAGAGACTGAAACCCCTAATTTTCATCATCACAAAAAAGAATTCACTGAATTCCTCTCAGATTTACTGGCAAACAAATAATTCCCATCCACAATAACCCAAAAAAAATAAAATGTCTCAAATGCTTTCTAAAAACTACCAAGAATTGAAGCTTACCACTTGCATCCTAACACCAGAATTTAGCTATACATAAAGAAATGAAGCTTATCACTTGCATCCTAACACCAGAATTTAGCTAAACATAAAGAACCCCCCACCCCAACAACAAAAAAACTAAAACAAGAATAACAAAAAGATCCATTTTTTTCTCAAGAATGAAAAGGGTTTCAAGTTAATACAAAAAGATTCAATTTTTTTCAAGTTTATACAAAAAGAACCATTTTTTTTCAAGAATGAAAAGGGGTTCCAAGTTTATACAAAAAGATTCAATTTTTTTCAAGTTTACACAAAAAGATTCAATTTTTTCAAGAATTAAAACTACCCATATCTTCAGATTATCAAAAAAAAAAAGTGAAAAAAAGCATACCTGATACTCAGAGAAGAAATCTTAAGCAAAAAGATTGAAGAACATGATTAATGAAGTAACCAGAGAAAAAAACCAACTTTAGACAAGGCATATTCCATTTTCAGGAAGCCACTAGTGGTGAAGAAAATACTAAAAAGAAAGTCAGAAAAAAAAATCAATCTTGATTTTCAACATTGTAATAAAATTCAGAAAAAAATTGTTGAAACTGATTTTTTTGTCCTTGACTTGGGTTGGGAAGATATTTTATTAGTCACCATTAATATTTTTGGTGGGAGGTACAATCATCATTGTCTATTTGACTTCATATTCTAGTCTCCTTTTTAATTAATTTTTCTTTGAAAATATGACCTTTTTTATATTTAACATTTTTTAAAAAAAAATTCTCATTTTATTGTAAAAGATATAAAAGTATTTGTAAATTTTTTACTTGTTATTTATTGTAATTACTCTTGCAACTTGTTGACTTTGTAGATTAAGATCTGATTTTCTTTTAACAAATTAAAATTTTAATGAGAAGATGTTAGATCATAATCTAAAATCTTGTAAGCTATTAAACATTGACAATATTTTATATATTTTTTTTTTAATGTTTGAACATTTGTGAAAATAGACAAAAAAAATTCATGATATATTTAAAATCACATTAGCTAAACTATTGAAAATCAGTAGGAGTGTATTAATATGAATTAGATTCTTTCCTACTTAACTAGCGCTTTCAAACTGGAGTTGAAGAAAACCATAATTAGCAAGGACTCTTCTTAAATTAATGTTACAAGTTTACAAGTGTGAATATGAATAGTCGAATTAATATATTTTGAATTAAAAATAATAAAATAAACATAAACTGTTGGAGACTTTTGACTGTTACTGAAAACCCAATACCTAAATATTGCATTTATTATTATTAGCATTAGCAAATAAAATAAATGCCAATCTTTTGGCCATCTACTTCATTAAATAATATTCTTCGTTACACAACATCCTTTTGTTGTCCATAATTGACCATCTTAAATTCTTTTCTAGTACATATCTTAAAATTTGATTATTATTTTTAATGTCATCACATTTTCTCATTGCAATTATCGACAAAAAGTTGTAGTCCTTTTTAAGATAAAAGACTTTATATTTTTATTTTTTGTAAAGGCTATTTGTCAATGTTAATGGGGAGAGCTTACTTACATGTGGACAAATTATTAAGTTACTTCAAGCTTGAAACATGAGAAAAGTGATTTGTGAATAAATTTCAATTGGTATAATGATTAATCGTTCATTAATCCTTGATTAACGGTAGTTATATTTATCTTTATGTACTCAATTGCGCCTATCACTATTCAATCAAATTTATTGTACAATGACTACCCAAATAATTGCATCTACAAGTCTCGTAAGCTAATATTTGAAGTAGAGCTAGACTCAAAATTCATTTATCTTCATGGCATCGAAGTTAGATTCATTATTTTCTTAATGTCAGACCTCATGTTATGTTATACACGCTCCAGTTAATCACGAGTGCTTGCGTTCTCACTTGCACTCACCAAATGTTACACTCATCCCACACCTAAGGTAAGGAGTCTTCTTGTGTGTTGTATAATCTTAACAAGGCATTTTCACTGTAGTTTCAAGGAAATTACTGTCTCGTTCTTGAGGACTTTCTGACCGATAGGTTTGATCATAAACACAATGTAATGTTTAGTCGCGAAGGCCTTCCACAGCCAGCAACCCCCAACAAAAACAAGTCTGATAGAGCAATTCATCAAAGGGAAAAATGAAAATTGAAAAATAAGGCAGACACAGATGTAAATGCTACTCATACAGAAGTAACATGTAACCAGAGAAGGCCAATAAAGCAACCAGATAACGAGAGCAACACATCGATCCCTATTCAACAAACACAGTTCTAGAGGTAAGCTACCAGAATGCAACAACAAAACTTCAACAACAATATAAAGATGAAACATCTAGTTGAATAGTTAGGACTTCCTGTCCGTTGTTGCTTGACATCATTTTCGACAATGATAAACACTTGCTACTATATCCAACCTGCATTGAAAGAGTTAACAGCATCGACCCCTATTCAACAAACACATTTCTGGAGGTATCTGCCAGAATGCAACAGCAAAACTTAAACGACAATATAAAGATGAAGCATCTAGTTGAATATTAAAGACATCATGTCCTTTGTTGCTTGACATCATTTCGACAAGGGTAAAGCACTTGCTACTATATCCAACCTTGCATTGAAAGAGTTAACATCAAGAACTTCAAGCAAAGTCATCACTTACAATGCTCCCCTCCTCCAGAAGCATGTCTGATTCCCCTACAAAAGTTATTGTTTTTACTTATGAAGATGCAAACGGAGAGATTTTCACTGTTCTAGCCTCTAGGTTCAGATTTATTGCTTGTTTGAAATTCTACAACTGTCTTGATCAAATTTAGCTTGTCTGTCATCACTAAGCTAAGTATCAAAAGTATTTTTACAGCTTGCACATTTTCTCTGAAATAAATCAATAAATAAGCTAATCTCTTTGTATTCTTCCACAAAAAGTCCAACATATAAGTGTTCTCATGATATCATTTCTGTTATCATTCCTATTCTCTATTTGCATTTCCCACATATTGAAAAGAAACTTTCACAGGAATGTTACTTTCCTGGAAAATAAAATAATTTAGTGCTGACTTACCAGCTTTATGGGAGGAAATGTGTTAAACTTAGGGTATATTCATTGATGAAACAAATTGAATGGCTCAGCTTCAAGAAGCTAAATAGGATACAACAGTAAGAATCAGAATCAAAAGACCAATATTACTAGCATAACTCATGTGAAGCAGCTTGATAGGATCCCACCTTGTTCCCATCCTATCCCTCTCTTTCAGAAAAGAAAACACAACAACAACAACTACACCTCAATCCCAAACAAGTTGGGGTCGGCTAAATGAATCCTCGCACTTCATTTAAAAACACACAGAACAAGCCAAAAGAAGAGAATACAACTCCATTATACTTATATGAACAATTAGTGGCATAAAGAATGTGAAGCATAAGATCTAGTTAATTCAAATTTAACAACAACTACGCCCGAGTCCCAAACAAGTAGGGGTTGGCTATATGAATCTCAATCCTCTCATTTAAGTTCATTTCGTAACATCATCACACTAAATAATGATAGTCAACTCATCATTATTAGCAAGTCACGAGAAGCCATGATTCATATCAAAACAAGAAACCGTAATAGTCAGTAACCAGACTGATTATTAAAGATATTACTTTCAACAAAGTTGTCATATAGAAGTGAGAAATGCCCACTGTTTTCATAACATCTCCGGAAACTACAAAAGGGACAACAAGGGTAAGCACTTCCTACTATATCCCGCCTGCACTGAAAGAGTTAACATCAACAACTTTAAGCAAGTCATCACTTGCAATGCGCTCCCCTCCTCCAGAAGCATGCCTGCTTCTTAATTAACTGATTCCCTACAAAAGCTTCTGTTTTTACTTGTGAAGATGAGTTACTATGTAGATGGATAGTTATTCGCTGTTCTAGTATCTAGGTTCAGATATATAGCTTGTTTAAACTTTTACAACTATCTTGATCAAACTTAGCTTGTCTGTTATCACTGAGCTAAGTGTCAAACATATTTTTACAGCTTTCACGTTTTTTCTATGAAATGAATCAATAGATAAGCTAATCTCTTTGTATTCTTGCACAAAAGGTCTACATATAGGTGCTCTCACGACATCATATCTGTCATTGCTATTCTCTGTTTACATTTCCCCATACTGAAATAGGATTAAAGAAACTTTCACATGAATGATTATTTTCCTGGAAAATAAAATAATTAGTGCTAAGTTTACCGGCATTAAGGGAGGAAATGTGTTAAACTTGGGTATATCCACTGATTATACAAATTGAATGACTCAGCTTCAAGAAGCCAAATAAGGATACGATAGTAAGAATCAAAATCAAAAGACCAGCCTCATCATGATCCACTATTTATAGCATAACTCCTGTGAAGCTGCTTGATAGGATTCCACCTCGTTCCCATCCTATCCCTCTCTTTCAGTAAAGGTAACACAACAACAACTACTACACCTCAATCCCAAACAAGTTGGGGTCGGCTATATGAATCCTTAATGCTTCATTTATGCACACACAGAACAAGACAAAAGAAGAGAATGCAACTCCAATACTTCTATGATCAATTGGTGGCATAAAGTATGTGAAGCATATGATCTACTTGATTAAAAAATAACAAAAAATCTCAATTCTCTCATTTAAGTTCATTTCATAACATCATCATACTAAATAATGCATTGTCAACTCATCATTATTAGCAAGTCACAATAATACATGATTCGTAGCAAAACAAGCAAACGTAATAAGTTGGTAACCACAGACTGATTATTAAAGATATTACTTTCAACAAAGTTCTCATGAGAAGAGAGAAATGCCCACTGTTTTCATAACATCTCGGGGAAACTACAAAAGGGAATCCAAAAGAACCAGAAAATTAAAGGGAAGCAGTTAAATCTTGTACTTGGCTTTAGCTACCTCTCCTTCATTTGGGAAGAAACCCATGAGCCTGCCAGCTGAATTCTGGTAAGCATACATGAAACCACCCATTAGCCCAATCAAACCTCCGGTAACCATCGATGGCCCTCTAATCCCTGGCTTTATTCCTGCCCAAAATCCAAAATTTATCAATAACAAAGGAGATAACTTGCTTCTGTGAGCACAAGCGGAGCTAGGATTTGAATTTGAAGCTTATAGGTTCAGGATTTTACTCCTTTTGAATTACTGATTCCAAATTATAAATGTCTACATAAATTTCTTAAGATAAATACAGGATTTGAACCAAAACTACTAGATTCTGCCTAACCAGCTTCCTAGCCTCTAGTTGCTTCCCAAAGCATAATGGCAGTAACGTAACCAGAATTTTCACTAATTGGTTCAAAATACGAAGAACTAAACACACAAATAAGCTGAAGGGCTTCAATATCTAATACACCATGCATAAATAATGTAATTCTCCAAGGGGAATAGGATGAACCCCTCGGCACTACCCGGCTCCATCCCTGCATAACTGATCCCAACAACTTTATACAGGATTCAATTGACCAATCCAAACAGATTTACAATTTGAGCTTCAGTAAATCGAATGACTGATAACAGTAAAGGATAGAGAAGTTACCGGAGAGGTATCCGACGGTGACAGAAATTCCGGTGATGGTGGTGAGCCGGAGGTAATCGAGTGTGTTGAAATTACCGACGGTTTTAGTAAACGGTGGGTTTCGATCTACAACTGGGTATTCCGGCTTTGCCGAAGCAGTGATATCTGTGTTCATTTTCCTTCTTCTTCCTCCTTAGCTGCTCTTCTTCTGGTCACTTGCCGGCGGCGGATACTCCAGTTGAATTTTACGATCGGAAAATGCAAAGTTCAGTTTCTGTATTTGTTCCTCTTTGTTAACGGGCTGGGCCTCTGGTTAATAAGGCCCGTTGTTCTATCTAGGCCCAAACTAATGTAAATTGAGAGCCCATTCAAAAAGGCCGAAGGCCTAATTTGTCTAGCAGCTTTTTCTCCATGAAATTGCACGTTCTGCTTTTTAAATGAATTGATATTTAATTTTTGTACGAGCATAAGATTGAAGTTATATTCAGATATAACTTGTAAAATATTATGATACGGAAATATAAATTTATGCCTCTTAAAAGTATTGTTTGTTTTGAGGGACATAAATTAGAGACTAGCACAAATTAGGCTAAAAGTGCAAATGACCCCAAATTATTTTGGTTTAATTTTTGGTGAGTGACCTATTGAAAATGTCCTTAAATTCTCCTCAAACTATTGTCAAGTCTTAAAAATACCCCTTAACTTAACTAAGTGAAATTAAATACACAACTGGTCTTGCAACATGAGTGAAATACACTCCTAAATTCTCGTCAAATTTAGGAGTGTTTTCAACATTTTTTTCGGTTTTTTTATTAAGAGTATCACACACCTACAAAAGTTTGAGACCACTTGCAATGTTTTGTGGTACGTCGAGAGTGTATTTAAGTTTAGTTAGTCAAATAGAAGGGTGTTTTTAAGGCTATCAATAATTCAAGGATGAAACTAATAATTTACACCAAATTCATGAGTGTTTTCAATACTTTAAATTTGGTGTTCTTTAATCTTTGTTCATACTCTCATTTATTGAAATTTTGTGGATCAAAGCACATTTATAAGGTGAACAAAAGAAAGAAAAAGGCATGAATAGCGATCGTGAAAGCCTAGTACAACATTTATTTTGTGCAAATAATAGGAGGTTACTTAATAATTCAATCAATTATTCAGATATGTTTAGAAAAAAAATTCCCCTCAATATAAGTTCGATAGGAACTAAGGTATGCGACACAAATATTTTCCGAAATTTATCGTTCTGTTTAGTAATTGGAGTTATGCCTTTAGTAATGCCTTTAAAACTTTATTTTGGATAACTAATATGCAATGATAGAGTATATAAGTGGATTTTTGTTACAAAACAAAATATATTATGCCTTTCTAAAATACGATATAACCTTATATAACTTTTCCAATATAAGTTATGAGATATTATTATAATATAGATAAATAAATAAACTATTCTACGAAAAAGTTACTTTAAGATATAACTTATGATATATTGTTATGAAAATATAAACTTATATCCGAAACTTAAAACACATTTGTGTGAAATCGATGTTTCTTGTTATGTGGATTGTCTCCCTCGATCTCCACAAACCAGTCAAACACGGCAACCTTAATTTTAACCCTTCTAATTTATTAACACACCTACCTAACCCTAAAAAACTTTTATCTCCATCTAATATTTATATAAAAATCAATAAATAAATATCACATTTTTTACATATACCATGACTAAACTATGATATATACTTGATGTTAGCTAGGGGCGTAACGAGTTCATTCAAGATACAATGTAATAATCCTACGTACAAATCGTAGCTCCACCACTAATAACACACATGCAAGATAATACTTGCTTGTACCAGATATTTACACCAACTCAACTCAAAGCAACTGTGTTCAAGTGATTTAGAAGACACATGACGTAGGTTTGCCGGTCTGAAAGAAAATGAGTGCCGTCTATTGATTTGATGTAAACACACGAATAAGTTGTCGAACACAAAAACCAGAGACAAACATATCAAATGAAACAAATTTCATGTCTACATTTTTCTTCTGCAAAACAGGAAAAGTAACATAAAAGGCTTATATTTTTTACCCTATTATCCTCTATCAACTAAAGTTAATACTACTATATATTTCATTTTTTGCTAAGGACAATGACCTCTGTCCTCTATTCTAATCTTAAAAACACCAGATAGAAAGAAAAAAACCTTTGAACATTCTTATATGTAAGCCTTTGTATCATATTTTCCTAATTGGTGTAGTTACGTTAACCCGGCAGTGTGGAGGATCTATTTTCTGCTATTCTCTATTGCTATATGTACTACGTATTCTCTCGAATTCAAGATGCTGCCTTTGAAGTAGACTTGTTTACCAAAATAACAAGTATCCCAGACCTATAAAAATTCAGATATACTGCTCGCTACTCTTGACGCGAATGGACTGTCTGGCAGGTTGATTCGTTGATCGCTGCATCAATACAACAACGAAAAGAACTAAAATGAGTCCAACTTAAGAATAAGGCTATGAAAATGCCTCACAAACCCCACAATTGGATAAACTGCTACGCTATGTTAAAAAATTAACCATAGAGCTACCTTCAACTATTTGACATATGTTTTGGACCTGTCTGCGGGACAATTCGCAAGGTAAATACTCTACGCTCTTTTGGAACGAAATGAAAACAAACGGAAAGACTAGGTAAAGCAACATCAAGATGCATTTATTTGTTTTTTGGAACTTTTTAAATTCGGTTGACAAGCAAACAACAACAAAGTAAAAAGAGAGGACTTGTTATCAGATTTTGTATCAAAATACTGAGAGATAATGAAACCCGATCACTATCAGAGCCAATTTATATAACTCAAGTGCGTACCTATCGTCATCAGCATAATGGCTTTCATCTGAATTCTTGGAATTATCTTCATCCGGGGATCCACTGTTCCGAACATCTAATAGATGGCTGGAATGTTCTGCTGACATATGCAGTACAGAAAATTAGAGTACTTAAATAAATAACTGGAAGTGTGTAGCTAAAGTAAATAACGAAAAAAAAAGAGTATACACACGTTGAGAAATGTTAAATTCGTCCATGGGAGGGCCAAAATAGGGAAGAGTGGCCATGCGTTTTCGCGATAACTGCAGCTGTGCAAGTCGCCTAGCCTCAACTTCAAGGAATTGCTCTTCCATTAAATGTTTCCGTAGCATTCTAGGGGACTTAAATTCTGTTGGCAGACCATGAATGTATTAGATCAAAGAAGGCAAATGCAGAGAGCTGACAAAAGGTGAATTTATAAACAGGCTTTAGAGATATGGATGTTCATCCACGCGGTAAAGTAACTAAATCTTGTATGTTTTGGGGAATGTAGAGTGTAGAGTGTTCGCAGACCTTACCTCTACATTGTCAGGTAGAGAGTTTGTTTTTGAAAGACGTTCAGTGCACATTATATGTATATTTAGTTTAAAATTTTTGATGAGGCCATAGGTGAGCAAAATTTCAGGTGCTAATGTCTTACTTTCTTGAAGCCTAGAATCGAACGGGTAATATATCGACGACTCCAGTCTCTCCTGGTGCTTTCTGCAGGAGAGGAAATAAGATTAGACAGTTACTTTATTGTGAACTAGTTAAAGTATATCCGATCCAAAAATAGAAGCTATAAACCCGGTAATACCAAACAAGTTAGTAGTTCACTTCATATCTATACGAGAGTTCAAAGAAACGGAAGAAGAGAGGAAGCTGAATTCTCAACGCAACACCAGGCTTCCCTCACCAAAACATGCAGAGAGTTGCTAAAGGTCAATTTAATCGAGCAATCAAGATGTGCCTTTAAGAAATTTGCAGTATGATTGGAACCTATAGAAAGCGCCTATAAAGTACCTTTCAGATAGCTTAGACTTCTCCCTATAAGGTTTGACAAGAACGCGAGCACCACACACATAATGTGGATTTCCTGTTGACAAAACCATTTTTACAGTATCTGTGCTGAAGAATGTAACAAATCCAAACATTCGTTTCTGCTGACATGGCATTCGTACATCTTGAACTGGCCCAAAAGTGCTGCAAACAAAAAGCAAAAAGATAATGAGAGAATTATTGAATGCTAAATAAAAGGCAAAGCACATTAAAAACATCACATGTTGCGTTGCATACTCGAAGTAAGCGGAGACATCTTCCTCCGTAAAAGTGCTTTCAGCAGGGAATGTCAAATATATTTGACGTGAATCACTAACGATAGGACCTGGATCACTTCTTACACCATGAGGGTCCATGTACTTCGCTGCATCTTCAGCTAGAACTACAGAATGTTGTCCATGAGGTCTGTAACAAATAGCATCCAAACATATTAGAAACTACATACGATCGTTTGACTAGATAAGAAACAATACAAGAGTACAGGTTAAATACCTTTCAATCAGACAAACAAACTTCAATCGAGCAAGAAGCTTTGTCAAATTATAGCCAGCTTTACCATTTCTTTGGCTCTCGGTTAGATACCCTTCCGCTTGGAGTGTTCTCCCATACTTCCCACAATACATCATGGGCAGGGATGCAATTGAAACAGGATTCCCGTTCTTTTCTTTCAAGAGCTCCGTTATCTCTAGGTCTAATTTCTCAAGGGAACCAGGTGAAAGTACTTCATCTTCATCACCATTTTCACAAAGATTAGAATCAATCGTAAGTGGGTAGCTCTCGGGAAATGGAGGAGCATGAAAGTACCTACAGCTGTCACCATTTCTACAGAACCCTTTGTTGAAATAGTGGCAAGGTTTTGGAAATTTAAACGAACTTGGAGAATTTCTGTAGCGCCTGATAAGGGGAGCTTCTGGATAGCAGTAATCACTTGGGTAATTCAAATTCTCAAAGTACATTTTTTCTTCAAGTTGGTGGAACTGTTGCGGCGGCTCATTGCTGGAGTAGAGAATTTCAGCTAAATAAGAATGTTCATCAGAGAGTTGAGGTTTGCAGTGAGGAGCGGATACAGGGTAATTGGATGAAAAATTTGCAAACCGTAGTGCTGGATCTACTTTATTGACTGGAGTCATAGAAGGGCAACGGAACACTGGAGTTGAGTTTTCGTCAAATGTATCTTTTGCTTTCTGGATCACATTGCGAATTAACGTATCAGGACCTAACGCTAATCGAATCATTTCCTGCTCTGGATAGTCTTGCAAGAAAATATAACAAATAATCTCCCTCGCAACATTTTCAGCTTCAAATTTCAGGACTTTTTCATACACACGTTTCTTTGCCTCAAAAGGTTCCATTGCAGCAAGCTACTGTATTATACGTAACAAATTAAACACGAAAGAAGAAAAAAGTGTAGTTATAAACCAAATGATTACTCAACAACCCAGGGAATTCAACAATGAGAGTCTAATACCATACATAGCTTTTAAATTTACATAAAATCTTGACCAACAGAGAACACTACACTAGTAAATACAATTTAGCAAATGGAATGTATTGCCTATTGCTCATGGGTTCGAGCCATGGACGCTTGCATTTTCACACCCCTAGGGAACAAGACTTTGCAAACCCGCGTGAACGGGATGCTTTGTGCACCATACTACCTATACCATTTTTTTTATAAGCAAAAGCTACTAAAATTTGTCATATATTAATTTCTTAACCCATAATTTTAAAACTACAACAAGCTAAGAACCTTCAGGTTGAACCAATCAAGTTTAAATCTGGCGACTTCCTATGGGTATATACTTGGCTACAATTGTTTACAACAGAAAAATCAACCAGAAAATGAAAACGACAGAAAGAGAAACATAAAAAAAATTCTTAAAGATTTGGCTAACAAAATCGAATATATTTCCAATAATAATTCAAAATATGGACAACACACCAAAAAAACAAACAAATCAAACATGGCGGAGTCGAGATTTCCACTAATAACTCAAAATATGATTAAACACCCAAAAAAGCGAAAAGTGGTTCAAATATATATACATTAAAAAACATAATAACCATATATAAACAGTTTCTGCCGACTCCTCAATACTACCCTACTCAAATACTGAATCTAGCCCAACAAAAACCATAATCTTTTGTTTTTTTTCTTTTTTCCACAAATTGAGAAAAACATTATCATATAAGCAAAATAAAAACACAATATTGATAAACAAAAATGGCAAAAACTGAATTAAAAAAAAAGAAAGGAAAAGATTCAACTTACCCTTAATAACAAAAAAAAAATACTTACTTTTTGTTAAAAGAAGAAAATTGAAGAGTCAGAGTGAATTAGTAGACATATATATGTTCTTCTCTTAGTCTGGAGAATGTTACAGAAACAAAACACTTTTTTACAACTGTTTGCTTATATCGCTTCAAATATTATTTAACGGGGATTTAGTAAAATCAGTTTTTTTTTGATAAATATTGATTTGAAAATCCAGGCTAGCAGTTACCAACCCA
This sequence comes from Solanum chiquidenum, assembly GCA_029582725.1. NCBI lineage: Eukaryota > Viridiplantae > Streptophyta > Magnoliopsida > Solanales > Solanaceae > Solanum > Solanum chiquidenum. The sequence continues at coordinate 38,845 of JAJOOS010000511.1, forward strand.
TTCAAATTTCCTAGATTTACGAAGGTTGAGTACAACTAAAAATCTTTAATTTGACTAAATTACCCCTGACTGTTAGAAATTCAAGAAAAGTATTTTTTTTAAATATAATTTTTAGTTTTTTTTTCTTTTTTTGGAAAAGATAATTATCCATTAGACAACTTTCGGAGATTCCAATGTTTTAGAAAGTGTAAAGAAACATATGCAGTGTCTTTTGTCCCCATTTGGTTTCGATTTTTTTTTGTAAGGACGTTAGATTTATGTTCTTGAAAATAAGATAGAATAAAAGTTTTATAATAATTGTCGTAAAATGAAGGTCATGATGACTTACCATTAAAGTATTTTTACTTGTTTAATGTGTTTAGATATTTGATATTGAGAAATTATTATGTTTCGTTCAAAGATGAATGTTATTGTCGTATTATTACCAATGTGCAATGTGGTTCATGTAATCTAGTATTTCTTAAAATTTTGTGCATAATAGGAGCTTAATGTATCAAACATTCTTTAAAAATCATGTGAGGACTTTTCAAGTTTGCAATGCCAATTAACAATTAAGTTTTTTTTTTTTTTTTTGAGAAATAAGTATTGAAAATAAATTAACAATAATTTATAATCACATAAATTGTCAAGAAGTGTTTTAGATCATAAATTTCAAAAAAAGAAAGAAATACAAATTGTATCAAGTCAAATAATGCTACATAAGTTAAAACGAAAGAAAATAATAATTTATTTGATTTTTTTTTTTTTTTTTGTGTTGTATGGATTTTATAAAGGTCCAACATCCTATCCTTTTTGGCCCATTGGGCCAAATATGACTTTTAAAAGGTATGTATTTAGGTAGTAAAAACAAGACATTTAAATACAAACAACAAAATAAAATATTTGTGCAATTGTAGTTGTTTTATCTTCAATTCCACATATACTAGGAAATGTTTTGCCGTCTCAAAATTTAAATTTGTCCTTAGACATCTTTCCACCATTTGCAAATTTAAGCACTCCTCTAATCCTTCTCTCATAATGTGGCAGGTGAATTTCTACAATTTTATCATGTAGTAATTGATTTAGACAAAACTTCTATTTCACTATCTAAAATTGTAGAGTCAGTGATATTTGTTGTAGAGTAAATGTATGAGAACTATTGGCCTAAAGTTAAATACACATTAAATATATACACACTTATTAAAAAAATAAAAAATTGCCCCTTTTTTGTTCTTCCATACTTCTCGTATTTATTTTATATTTTAAAAAATACATTTAAGTGTTTAGATTTGACATAATAATATTTAATACTTTAAAAAATACATTTAACTATTTAGATTTGATATAATAATATTATTATTTATAAAATTAAGTATTAGTCTTCATTATGAGATGTCACACATTTGTTTGCAATACATCACATTGAATGCTAATGTAAAAACTTTTATTTATTAATATGAAAATTTGAGTTGTTTATTTCAAAGTTATAAAATATTTTGGATAAAAAGTAGATCATTCTTTTTTTTTCTTTTTTTTTATAATGTTCGATATTATTTCAAGTATAAGTGAAATTAAAATTAAAAAAATCATTATTAATTTTTTTTAGGTGAAGTCTAAAGCAGATGTTTTACTAGCATTACCCTTGAGCCAACCTTGACTACCTAATATAGCGGTAAAAAAAGTTGTTTTTGAAATGTCTCCTACTCAATTAGTGAAACAAATCCAAATATAAGGAGGAAGAAAAAGTAAAAAAAAAAACACCACTACAAAGAAGGGGCAGTGCAATTCCTATAAAAAAAAATGATCAAGAACAATAAAATAGTGCGATGGTTGAAACACAATAAACAACAGATAATAATATATATTTTAATTAAAAACTATAATAATACAACTAATATAACGATAACACATCAACAAATTTAAACTCGAAAAACAAAACGAAATTCCACTACCTAGGCCCAAAAAAAAACGATATAACTGTCATTTTAAGTCCACATGATAATGGTTGCTAGCTATACTTGAGAATATACATGACTAGTTAATGACTAGCTAAGACAATTTCCATAATAATATAATATATGGTTTTTCTACACACATCTTCCTCTTGTGACATTAACATGCATGTTTTAGAATTATTAATTATATATTCTTCCTTGTCTTTTAGTTTGTACTATAAATTTAATTAAATTTCTTGAGGTCAACACACATAAACACATGCATGACACGAAATTTCCACTCATTCAACTTGTAAACTATTTTTAATTAATGTTTTTTTCTTTATGAATAATATGTAATGATTTTTTTATTATTCGGTATGTATGTTTTATTATTTCTATATTTTATATTTTTATATTTTTATATTTTTATTTTTTTAACTGCTTTGATATATCATAAATAATTTTTCTATCTCTCTTATTTACGTATATATATTATATCCTTCAGAGGCCCATAAAATTACATCGAATATGTTATAAATAGTCTATTTATTTAGTATTCATGACGTGAGGTCTTATGATCAGTACATTACATTAACTAATTATATATTGAATCAACTAATTTCTTTATAATTACACTTTATTGACTAGATTCTGGAACTTAATTAATCAACAAAAGTTGATCAGGTGTTCAAACACTTAAAAGACAAAAAATATTATTAAAAAAAGTCATGCGTAGTTGGGGTGTACGTGGACCCTGTATTTTTTTTTAACTTAATCCCAAATTTCCAACTTTAAATTTGTTTTTTTATTATATGTAAGTTTCTTGGAAATTATTAATGTACTTGAAAATTAGAAAATTCAACCAGAAATTGAATTGGACCTACATGTTGGAAAATCTTGTTAGAATATCTAATGTCCAGATGCTCCCTAGGCCAAGGAGTCCACCATATCCTAATTTCGTATAAAAAAAATAATTCTAGAATAAGAGGAATCTAGAATCTTTATACGAATAGTTAGACAGATTTATTATTTTTTTGTTTGTTGTATACATAGATTATAAACTCGTTATATATATATATTTCTCGATTATTTTAGTTTAGTAAGTTGACTAGACAACTATTTAGATTAATTCTGCTATGTATAAGTATTGAGCAAATTGGAAAAAAGAGAGTTATTAATGTCATTATCACCGGCAGCATAGGCTTCTATCGTTGTCAATGTTTTGTTTTTTTTTTGGAAGGAAATGAAAAATATTTTTTTTAAAAATAAAATGAATTTCTTATTTAATTTTTTTTATGTTCGATATATAATTTTAAAAAATACTATATTTACAAATATTAAGAAAGGTAGATGAACATGTGCATATACTCCTCAATTTTCTCTTCAATTTCAATAACATATCACATTCCTTCTTCAGAAACTTACTAATCTTGTTTGATCTGTCCTCATCAGCCATCTTTCGTGTCAATTGTGCTAACATGGAAAGGAAACCCCACCCCCCACCCCACCCCACCCCAAAAAAAGAGAAAAAAGAGTGAGTAGGATTTGATAAAGACAAGCTTTCAATTAAAATAGAGATATTTTTCAATCTTTTTTTTTTCTTCAACATTAGTTGAACTGGATTTGTCTTGGTCGTTTTGAAATAATTATATTAAGTATATGTTGATGCCTCATGTCACTTTTTTTATTCTTAGTAAGCATTAGTCCTTGGAGAAAGCTCACAGAAATTCTACCTTTCCTCAAACTTCATTTTCTTTGTAAACTTCTTAGTCTTTTAGAATATTAAAATTTAAGCTGTTAAAATATAATAATTACTTATATATTATATATATTTTAACATGTTATTATATGCGTGACAGTGAGATTTGAATTTTAGTCTGCTCTGTAAGTTTGAATGATTAAAAAGAGAGTATATAACTTTTAACTACTTAATTATATTATGTCTCAACACTCTTTCTTGTGTAGGTCTGATTCTTTCTAATCAACCAAACACATGAAAATATCTTTTGTTTTCTTGGATTGCGCGGTAAAATTTGAACTCGAGACTTCCGTATGCTCTAGTTACAATATGACAATCTCACTTAAAAATTTAAATTATATTTAAAGAGAGCATATTTTTAATTACTTTTGACTATATTATGTCTAAACAATATTTACCTATCACATCATGCTACTTACTATCAAAGAAATTTACCTATAACTACCTAATAAGTAATATCAATCTCAATAAATTTATATTTTCCCACTACATAGAATTTAAATACTCATTGAGATGTGTAAAGCTAAACACCTTTTTCTTTATTCCTCCATTTCTTTCATAAACACCTAACCAAACTCTTTAAATAACACAAATTATACAAGATTAATTGTTACATACACATGATCAATGACTCATGAGAACACCATAAACTCTAATTACTTCTCAATTAGTATAGAAGAATTATCAAATCCTCAATCTTTTACTCTTCAACAACTATTTCATGCACTTGAAACCAATACTTCTTCTGGCATATTAGGAGATTCTAACGATCTCTATCGTCGTCAAAAATCATTTGGTTCAAACAACAACTTTTCTTCTCCTTCTCTCAAGAAAAAAAGTTTTCGTGAATTAACACTTGAAGCATTCAAAGAAAGCACTTTTATCCTTCTATTTTGTTGTGTCGCGCTTTCTCTTGTGATTGGGATCAAGAGGAACGGTCTACAAGAAGCGTTGTTTGATTCTATTATAATCTTCTTGCCAATTTTTTTCGTTTTAAACTTCAGCGTTACTTTCAGGTATATAGGTGACAAATGAACGAGTTGGGCTGAATATGGGTTAATGAATCACCAGTCCAAAAGTTACTTGAGCTGAAATGAGCTAAAATGCGAGTCATAACTTCTGACTCATACTAAGTTTTAATTGCTTTATTTGTTCTTTTATAACTTTTTATCATTACCTTGTAAAATAACATATAGAAAAAAAAATATTTTTCATGAATCAATTTAGGCTAGTAAATGAGCGGGTCAATAATCAGCTCAAACTTTAGTGGATTTGATGAGTTATGATTTCATAGGCTAATTTTGTCGCGTTTGATTATAGGTTTTTCAAGGCAAGATGGATATCAAAGAGGAGATTATCGCGTAAAAAGAAGGTAATTAAGGTTCTTAGACACCAACAACTTGTACAAATTCCATCTTCTGAAGTAGTGGTTGGTGATATTGTGTTGTTGGAATGTGGTGATCATGTCCCTGCTGATGGAATTTTGATTCATGGAAACTCGTACAAGTTCGATGATGGTAGTACTAGTCATGGTTTAGTACTACCACGCGAACAGTTGCATCATGTCTTGTTTAATCATACAAAATTAGTGGAAGGAAGTTGTCAGTTACTAGTAACTGCAGTTGGTGAAAATAAAGAGAGAATCAAGTTGATGAAGTGTGTAACAAGTTTCCAAAATGATGGTCATGAGTGTTACTCAAAGGTTCAAAAATCGATTGATGAAATGAGTTCATTCTTGGATAAATTATCCTTGAGTCTCTCTTTGATCATTCTTGTAGTTGAAGTTTTTCGATGTTTCTTGTGGAACAAGTCATGGTGTTGTGATAAAGATCGTGATCCTAAAGGTGTGAAGAACACGATGGAGGAGATAATGAACGAGGCCACGAAATACATGAGGAGGAAGAGAGGTGAAAATTATGGTACCAATAAGGTTAATGGCTTTGTAGCTATGGTTTGTATTTTGGTGTTTTCATTAAAAGATGGATTATCTTTAGGGATATTTATTGTTCTTTTATATGCATCTAAAGATATGAAAAAGAATGATCAAATCATAGTTCATAATCTTCCATCTTGTGCTAATGGAGCTCTTGTTACCACTTTGTGCCTTGGTAAAACATCTCATTTTGTTGTGAACTATACAACTTTGGTGGATTTATGGATTGGCTTTGAGAAAATCAATGACTTATCTGTATTCAGCGGCGGAGCTAGAGGTAAGAAAAAGGATTCAATCGAATCTCTTTCATCTATATATAGTATTATATAAGAAGATTCTAGCTAGGTGTACTAGAATTTCTGTTAATAAAATTTCTGAACTAACTGCATGCAGATTTTACTGAGGAAGTACGGAATACATTACTTGAAGGAATTTTTATGAATATAATTGGTCATGTTGATGAGGATGCACTTCTTATTTGGGCTGAGAAATTGTTTGGTGAAAATATTGAACAATATCATGGAAGTTGTAGCATTTTAAACCTTGAAAATTATTATCCTAACAAAGGATTATGTGGGGTGTTATTAAAAAGAAACAAAGAAGAAATTGGAGAATTTTTGCATGTACATTGGAAAGGAGAACCAAAGTTAGTGTTATCCATGTGTTCTAACTATTATGATATTAATAATGGTACCATGCAAACCCTCGATGAAGAAAAAAGAGAGTTGTTCAATCGAAAAATCGCGAGTATTATAGTATCTAATGGAGTTCATTGCTATGGTTTCGCTTACAAACAAGTTATAAGATCATCGCTAGAAGAAGAAGAGAAGGAAAATGGTGCTATTATCGCGAAAGATGGCTTGAGTTTCTTAGGGATCGTGGTATTAAAAAATCCATATTCATCTGAGTTGAGACGAACAATTGAAGTGTGTAGAAAATCTGGGATTGAGATCAAGTTAATGGTGGATGATGACTTGAATACATCAAGATTAATGGCTATTAATTCTGGAATTTTAAGAGTTGAAGAAGATTTACAAGGATCTATAATTGAAGCTATTGAATTTAGAAAAAGTCCAAAAGAAGCTCAAATTAATATGTGTCACAAAATTAAAGTAATGGCCAATTGTTCTCCAGCTGATAAATTACTATTGGTCAATTGCTTGAAAAAGAGAGGTGGCCACGTGGCGGCAACCGGTTCGTCTATTAGAGATTTACCATCTCTAAAAGAAGCTGATGTTGGAATTTTTTTTGGGGAAAATTGTGCGGACTTAGCTAAAGAAGATGCTGATATTACTATCGTTGACTCGAACTTTGGTAAGATCCTAGCCATATTAATCTTGGCCAAGTAAGTATATACCTAAGTGATATCAATTAGTTGAGAATATATTTTAGTCATGTTAATATTGAATTATTTTTTTACGTTTTCTTGATTTTTGACCTGACTTATTTAGGACTAAGATGTAATTTTTATTATTGTAGGTATGTATGCATAAGTCTTGAGAAGTTCATACAATTGCAATTGATACTCAATATTTCTGCCTTCACTTCAAACTTTATTCTTTTAATTTTCAACCCCACAAGTGATGACCAAGATCAACAATTGACACCATTTCAATTGTTGTGGGTAAATCTACTTATAGAAGTTCTTGATGCCCTTTTTTTGTCCATCATAACATCAACCATAAAGCCTCGTGAGTCTAATTCAGTTGATCAAATCACGTTGAATTATTATAGCGTGGGTGCACCTATTGTGACCAACAACATGTTAAGGAACATAGTTGTTCATTCTATGTTACAAGTTACACTTCTATTGATGCTTACCATGAAGGGAAAATCATTTTTTCGCGTCAACGAGGCGTTGTTGAGTACCATGATCTTCAATATTTATGTATTATGCCAAGTTTTTTTATTGATCATTAGTGCCATTGAGATGATCACAAAGACAAGAATCTCCAAAGGGAGAAAATGGTTATTGTTTATGGTTAGTTGTGTAATTATAGGAATTATTATTGTTTTACAAGTTATATTATTTCAGATTATGTCAAAAATTGATCATTGGAAAAAATTAGGAATTAAACAATGGTCCATTTGTATAGGAATTGCAGCTATATCTTTGCCTATACACTATGCTGCAAAAATGATTTCTAGTCCATGTAAAGATTCTTAATTTTTCTTAGGAATTGTATTTATATGTTTATTGCTTGTAAAAACTATGTATAGAAATTTGTAATTAAGTACTAATTACTACCCAATATTCTTTCTTTGTCTTGGTTTCTCGTTTTAGTTGTTTTGTATCTTGCAAGTGTATTATCATATATTTTTTTCATACAAACATGTTTCAATTTCCTTTCTTTTGAGCGAGGATCTATCGGAAATAACCAACCTATCCCACAAAGGTAAGAATGATGTTTGCATACATCTTAATTATCCGCTTCATATTTCACTGGCTATATTTTGTGGTTATTGGCCAATATTCTTGTTTTTAAAAAATAAAATAAAATTGTACTTGTGCTAGAATGGAAAGATAGTTGTAATATATTAAATTGATGTTCTTTGAAGTATTACCTAAAGGGGTCACACAATATGATGGCTCATCAAAGTAATCAAAAGGTGAAACTTTGAATTGCCTAAAGGCGAAAGGTCACAATCATGGGCAATATCTTAATATTATTTTTTAATTGGTTCAAGTACAAATAGTGTCATTTGAACTTTCATGACAAAGTAGTAAAAAAATAAGTTTTATAAGTAACATTTTCATTTCATTTTTCAAAATCGAACACTATCAAAAGACTTAGACGCGTGATTTACATTCAAATTTAAGTTAAAAAAAAATGTAAATAATTCATGCAACTATTGTTTATTTGCAACATCAAGGTTGTCCTCACGTTCAGCCATAACAAAATTGTTGGAATTGTCATCCTCATCTCCCCTCTCCATAAAAGAGTTCTCGTCGTGGTTGCTTCTATCCGAGCCTCCATTACTCTTCCTCTTCCTAGTCATAATTTTTGGAACGAGACGTGTTACCTCACTGGTCTCTACTTCTACATCGTCATTGATCCGTTCAAATCGAACAGCACTAACCTTTCTGGCATTCCCTGCTAATATCTACACCAAAATTGACAAGATCAGCTACCAACTAAATATCTGCTTACTGTGAAGTTCTTAAGTCTGGTTAAGTTCATGGAAAACGACGAAAGCTTCAATTTTAGAAGGTAGTTGACGCGCTCAGTGTTAGTTCTTAGCCATAATATTCACCAATAAACAAGAAAACATACCTCAAGCTTAAAAGTTTGGTTCTTTTCGTTGTGGTCTGTTCGATCAGATTCTGTGTCGTTGTAATTGTTGTCCTCGTCTTCATTTCCCCTTTCCAGTATAAGCTTAATCGTCTCACCTGTCCTTGGGATATATCCAAAAGCTTCGCAGACAAAACCAGAGACTGTCTCATATTGATGGTCCTGATACGGAATAAAGAGAAGACGTCAATTAGTGGGACGATTCTAGAATGATTAGCATTAGTTGAAGGCAGTTTCCCCTACCAAAATCATGTTAACACAAGCAAACATAATAGTTATTTGCAGAACGAGAGGCTTGACAGCTAGGAAATGTTTTAAGTTATTTTCACGTCTCTGCTCAAAAAGGGGAAAATGAAAATTCAAGAGCTCCGAAGCCCTATCTATGTTTTCTTGAACCATGAAATGAACAGAAGGACCCACACAAACTACTCCTGACAAATTAGGGACTACGAGTGGCGGCTATCTTGTATGGTTAAACTAGCAGTAAAATGTAGTTTAAAGACAGAAATTTAACTCTCAGAAGAAAAGCACACCTCTGGCATTTTAATATTGAGATCTTCAGAGAGCTGGTCAATGGAGGTATTTGCATCAACATCATATATTCCCTCAGCCCGCATGACAATATAGCCAGTTTTTTTCTGGATTTCCTCCTGTCACGCAACAAGAAAATATATATAAATAAATATACTTCCACATACTAAATATCTATGTATTCTATCACTGAAGAGGGTATCCATCAGAGATAACTGTGAACCTACAAATAACTAGCTGTTCAAAGAAGTGGAAAGAGGGACTCATAAGTCTTACTTTAGAATCATTTTCGTCAAAGATTTCACCAACAATTTCCTCGACCACATCTTCAAGGGTTACAATCTGTTTCATAGGAGAGATAATGTGAAGACATTGTTATAGATAATTAAATGATAGATACACAGTGGATAAGAAATTTTGATAGAATTAACAAAGCGCTACAACCAAGAAACAGAAACGATGAGAGAGAATACTTACTCCAATGGTTCCTCCATATTCATTAAGAACAACAGCCATGTGTACCTTTCTGATGCGGAACTCTCTAAGAAGGTTCCACACTGACATAGAATCTGCATTGTTACAAGATTATTTTGTTTGCCTCCTTGGGAAATATCGCGTGTGGAAAGAAAACACGAGCAATGTGTATGCAACTTATAAGCATAAAGCATGAAATGTTTTAAGGGAAACACGTTCTAGGAAATAGGAATGATTCACGCCGATAGCAGCTGGTTAAATAGGAGCAATTCACATCTCAACAGTGTGAGGATCTGAAAGGCAGCACTACCTTCAGCAAAATGGCTTCGGTATTGTTAATTTTACTAAAAAGTATGTATATCTGTTTGTTGATTTAGTTATGGTAGACAGTACATGACGTCTCTGATAAGGCAATGAAGCTGTACTTACAATACCTACTGATCAGCAACTTAAATCAGTAATTTAAATTATTGACTTTGCAGATCCATGGTTTAGGTGACATAGAACTATGATTTCTTATTTATACAGCAGTCAACATCAGGAAGAAATGTAAACTACCGGGAACAAAGTATGCAGGTTTATGTGCCATATCTCCCACAATAGAACTTTCCAGCAGTTCTCCCTTCAAAATCAAAGAGAATTTTCAGCATACTATGAGATTTATGTGTGCAATTAGAAATGACACCACTACAATTTGAAAGAGGCTGGTTGAAGTTGTAGATGCTAGACCTTTTGTACATAATCTAGGAGATCCATGGCATATGCAATGCCAACAATATTATCTATACGTTGCTCAAAAACGGGAACCCTGAAAATTCATAGCCAAACTCTTTTAGCACCTATTGAAGGAAACTTCTTCTCTATGCAAAAACAAGCAATGAAAAGTCTATTAGACCTGGAGTACTGATGTGTCACCCACAAACTATGGAAATCAACTAACGTTGCACTGGCATCGATTGCAACAACATCAACAAGAGGTGTCATTACCTCCCTGACATGAGTATCTTTAATCTCCAACACATTTTCAATCATATCCTGCAAGAAAACAGAGGCATAGAAGGTTCATCTGGTTTAAATTTTAGGAGATATATATCAATTACTCTGCCCCAGTCCCATACAAATTGGGATTGGCTATATGAATCCTCACATCTCCATTTAAGCACAACTCATGTCACTGTCATTACCAAACCAAAATAAAATTAAAAAAAATTTAAGCAGAACTCATGTCTCTTGCAAAACAACACATTTTCAACCATGTCCTGCAAGAGGACAGAGACATTAATGGGTCAGGGTTTAGTATCCCCACATAAAAGCAAGCATAAGATTATAGTGTTTGGTTGAGATTTGAGGAGATTTAGTCTCACATAAAATCAACATTCATTAATACAGTATTTGGTTGCTCCTTTTTGTTTTCCTCATAATAATACTTGCATAAGTTATGCGGGAATCTATGTATTATTTTATGTGAGATAGATTGTGTTCCCATAGTTGCGTCTAAACTAACACATTAGTAAGTTAGAAAAGATACCTACTCATGCATGGAAATCAATAAATTTAAAAAAAAAATCAGAGAAATATGTTCAAAGCAGGTCAAATCAACTTTTAAGCATTTTTGGTTTATTTTAAACCAAAACTGCTTAAAATCCAACTGTTTTTAAGCTCCAAAAAAATCCATAAAAGATGGGATGCCAAATTCCCGATAAAAAGGTGGCAGCTGTGCTTTAAACCACAAAGTCATTTTTTTGGCCAAGGGAAACAATGTGGTAGGCTGAAGATGCCCGTCAAGGCAAAATTGAACAATTCCCTCCTCTTCCAGAGAAGACGAGCCAAGACACAAAGCACTGGCATCTGCACCAATTATACAGCAGATGTAACATTGGAGGGCATATGACTAAGGTGGTGCATAGAAGAAACAAGCTGAAAAAAATTTCAGCCAATTATTTTTTCAAGTTTTGGATGTTATGTTTGTTTGACAGTTCTTCCCAAGAAAAAGTCATTAGCATAACAACTCTCTCATTAATGTTTAGGTCATATATTTTGTTGTCTTTTAAGGAGAGTGAAATAATACACTTGTATGTTGCTCCATTCAGTGTTGTCAAAGCGCACTTAAAGTGCGGTCAGCCACGCTTTACTGTGCTTCAGTCTCGACATCAAGGATCTAAGGCACTTTTCCTTGCCAATTCGTGTAATCTTGAAGAGGCGATACTACACAAGTGATATTTCACTTCATCGTAAACATTTTCCAATTTCTTTGTTCTTATATTAGTTATTCATGTTTATAATTATTAGTCTTGGACTATGCTTATATATTTGTATTTTTTCTCCATGCATGTCTGTCTTTCTTCTTCAAGGTCCACACTTTATTTGCGCTTAAAGCACCAACAGACCTTAGTTTTTTTTGCATTTTTCGCCTTTGATAAGACTGGCTCCATCGACTTCTAACTATGTAACCATGGATCTCCAATAATAACATGCAAGATAAGAACAAAATACAGAGAGTGCTAAAATAGTGCTCGTTCAAATGGACATGATAAACACATCTCAAGATGCTGCATTTGGTACAATGGCCACATATGTGAAGGCTATTCTAATGGACAACCTATTCTATGTGAACTAGACAAGCTTATGTATCATTAGAATATGCATGTGCTTCTGTGGTTCATATTTGGTAACAGTTGAGGTTCAAGCATAAAAACCAGAAACCCAGAAAACACATGAACTCACCTGTTCTTCCTCCTCAATTGCGCCGCTTAACTCCGCCCCACGCAGCATCAACTTCAATTCATCCTCAGTGACATATGGTTCACTAGATTACCAAAATGAATATAAAATTAATGACACAACTTAAAGCTTTGGCAAATGAGAATGATGTAGAATCAATGCTGGATTTAGATGGACTAGAGACAAAGTGAAGGAGGATCCAACTAACTTTTGTCAGCTTGTTTGTAATTTTAGTACCAAGAGTACTGGTTCCTTTTCTAATAATATATATCTTATCAAAATAAAATATTTAGACCGAGACTATAGGCCATACCCTCAACCAATGTGAGACCCCAACATTTTTCACATATTGTATCTGTAAACATACTTTTAACTTTTCTACAAGTTATTATGGACGAAAACACTTAATAGGTGTTTGGCCGTAGGATTAGGGGCTCAAAAAGTAGGATTTCAGTTTTTTTTACTCAACCCAAAAGCTAGCTCAAGGGGAAGGATTCCACAAGACCATATGAGACCCCAATTCAATTCATTCACCTTTGATGTGGGATTCATTCCATCACCCCCACCTCACCCACCCGACTCTGTCGGGTCCATGGGCGTGGACAATCAACCGGGGTCCCATATCGACTCTAATACCACGATAAGAAATGCATTTTGGGTCTAACTCAACCCCAAAAGTTAGCTCATGGGAAGAGGATTGCCCAAAATAATTTTCACAAAATGTTGGGTTCTCATCATGTTTATGAGAAAAAATACAACTTAAAAAATCCAAATGACATGTCCAAACAAAGTTCCAATTTCAAATCATCAAATCATGTATAAACAGGCCCTTAGAAACCTAAATTATGTGGACAAGGTACCTTATGCTTTTCATGTATCTTTTGACAATAATGTATTTACCTAATTAAAAAACAGCATATAGATGCTCACAACGATTTCTAAGGATAAGCATGCATAATATAGATAGTCTTTCAAATAAGACATGCATGTGAACTTGCCATATTCAGAATTACATGAACGATTAGAAATATCATAAGAGCATGTTCCGTAAATATGCTCACAAAAACATAAAATTATGATATACATATTCCAACTGAAAGAAAGGTAAAAAAGATTAACACTGTGAGGCAGGGCTCATGAAAATAGCAAGACTTGATTTATGATCACCATACCTTCTTCCTTTCAAGCCAAGGAGTTTTAGCATTCCCATTGATAGATATGTCACAACTCTTCCAACTGGATATAGTATCAAGGAAAGCCATGCAACTGGCCTAACCTAGAGGCATTTCAAATCGGATTTCATCTAAGATTTTTCGAGCATTATCAGCTATGCAGAAGAACTTGATCTGTAATATTTAACTATTAATAAGTCTTGGTTCCAACCAAGAGTTCAACTTACCACAAACCTAGCAACTTCTGTGGCATTGTGAACAGCAATACTTTTTGGAGTAATTTCCGTTAGGAGCAGGATCGCAACCTTGCAGCATAGGCAGAAAAAAGGTAGCAGGTTAGCAACACTAGCAGAATATTGTATTGCAACTGACACAAGTCAAAGAAGAAGCAAAAGGGGTTTGAGTTCATTCCATTTCCCGTTCTTGTCAAACAAAGGGAAACGGACTGAAGTATCTTCAGCAATATAGGTTTTACCACAGCAGCAAATCAGACTCTTTTTACAAATCAGGGGATGAGATCAGACTCCTTCGAGATTTTTTTTGAGAAAGGTAACAATAGACTCCTTTGAGAACTAGACTTTGATATGTATTCAACCCATCAAGCATATGCTTTTTTGCCTAAACAGATAAGGAAAATATGTGTATGGAAAAACCCAACACTAAGGACAACGTAGATGGAACATGACATACCGTCATAACTCCAGTTGCTGCACTCACACCGGCTTCACCAAATGCCGCAGTTGCAGCCTCAGTAACTAATGCTGTAGCTGCAATATTGACAACGCTGCGCACACAAACCAAATCTAAAATAAGGAATAATCTTCAACTACAAGTGCAGAGAAACAGTTTAAGTCATGATTACAACATCAAATGAGCAGTACGTTGTTCCAATGAGTATAGTTGTAAGGAATCGAGTAACATCACTTCTCAACATTTTGAAGACTCCTTCATTGTCAGATTCTTTTTCAGCTAACTCTCGTACCTAACATTTATAAGTAGAAACAACTAATTGCATTAATAGGCAAGTAAAATGGATATGCAAACAATGAAATAACAAGTTCTGTTTTTTAAAATGATAGAGAAGAAAGAAAAAGCTTTTGAAGGCAGAGTACTAGAAAGAAAAGTTTTCTCATGCACCTAGAGTCCTAGATAATTCTCCGTATGAAATTTTTGAAGTTTCTTGAAATTGCAACTCAATATAAGTTTCTCAGCGGCTCGCTGAATAAGTGCTACCTACCAATCATTGAGCCATAAGGTCCAGCTGAGCCCAGAATACATAAAACAAATGTTAACACTCAAAGCTAAAGTCAGGCAGTTCTTTCTATCAAGTTAATTACTAGGGAAATCTTAATAGACAAGGAAAACAATAATTTCAATGATTGCTTCAGTTTTATGTCCAATGTCCTTCACTATACATCTCCTTATTATTCATTAAACTTGAGTATTCAGCATGCTAGAATCAATACAAAAATTTTATGCTATTTTTCTTTATTTCCATTAAGAAGCATTTAGACAACCGTGGAACATACACACATAATACATAAACACACATTCAAACTTGGCCTCAACTAACAAGTAAGCACTCCAACTTTGAAACTGCACATCTAGACACATCAAGCATCCACGAGACATAGTGGGGACGAGTTGGAGTGTTTATTTGACAGTTGAGACCAAGTTGAGGTGTCCATATGTGCACTCTCACATTGGAGTGCTTACTTGCCGATTGACGCCAAGTTTGAGTCTTTATGTATGCCTAACATATATGTAACAACAGCTACAAAACCAATGCAACTCTTAAAAGGGACAGATTTTTCTATTGAGCAACACAATGCATACAAAGAGGAAGCAAAATAGATACCTTCCACGGCCAAAGCGTAGTTATTGATGTCTCAGCCATCGAAAAAAATGCAGAAAGACTGAGAAGCGCCGCAAGAATCAAACCTTGTTCTTTAAACATCCTGAGAACCAACAAAACCGTAGGCCAATAACTCCTCAACAAAACCAAACCCTGCTCTAAAACACCATATCCCCCATTTAAAACCCCTTCAACAGCAAACACTCTTCTGCACCCAATTATGAAAACCCCACATATCACCCCAACCAAAATCACCCCTTTTTTCAGCAGGAAATGCATAAATGGTATTTTCAAGCACGACCCAGAAGAATCTTCAGCATTCTGAAACTCCCCTTTACCTCCTTTAACAGATAAACAAATCCCATTCCTAAAATTACACCTCGAATTGTAAGGAAGAACAAAATTTGACGCAACCCCACATGAGTAACGAAGGTTATTAGCAGATAGCTTAATGGGTATTCCTAATTGACGAGTATAAACACCTGGATACGAACGTTTATTACAAGTAGTAATGAATGAAGATGGATTAAAAACTGCAGCATCCATGGAAATTTAGCAAAATTAAACAGCTCAAATACCAAAACAAAGCAAAAATATTTCTGGGTTTATGGAGAATTGAAGATTTTGAAGAGATGAAATTGAGCAGATGCCAGAGCTCATTGCGTTTAAGCTTCACCTGCCTCAATTTTTTCACCTTTTCTTTTAAGCTCCTCTTCTTTGAATAAACAACAAGTATACTACGCTACTACTAAGCAACTTGCAGGTAATGAAATGACATATATGACCATCATAGTACTTAAAAAAAAATCATTTTTTTGAGTATTTGTTTCGGCCTCGATTAATTTAAATTCGTTTAGCGTATGGCTAATATGTAAAATTGTGTGTTTTGCACCTTCAAATGAATAAAGTCATGCTCGAACATAATGTTTAATATGAAAAAATGAAGTCAAATTCCATGAAAATATTGTTTGGTATGATGGGGGAAAATATAGGAGCAAAAGTGTGAAAGACACCCTCATGTTTCGAATCTGGAAAATCTAGTTAAGAGAAGAGAGATCTTATTCATTTCATTAAAAATCTTGATGACGAATCATGGTTAATGTTGATCATGATGCATTTATTGATTTGACTCAACACATAATAAAAAAGTATGAGTTTTCTCGTCTCGCACACAAAAGTCTAATTAGAGAAAAAAATTGTGAATGCAAATTATTGATTCAAAGGAGTTTATGGTAAAAGTGTTTCATTTTTGCTTGTAGAGAAAAATTCAACACTTGTAATTTCACTTCCAACTAACACAAAAAGTTAACTACTACTTTTATCAAGAAGGAACAAAATCCGTGCACTCTTAACTAACTAATCACTTGACTCAACATACATTCAAATTATTGGTAAAACAAAAGTTAAAACATTTTTCCGATCCAAAAAGTCTATAAAAACAAGAAAAAACAGATGCCATTTCACTATCAATATTGCACAAATAGAAGAACTTCTTTCCCTGCCATAAGATTGTTGCAGTTTCCCTCAAGTCACAGGCAATGAGCTGCATTTCGCGGGTTCTTGTTCAAGCTCTATCGTCCACGGATGGAAACTCAAAAGAGTGTTACTAGTTTTCATCATCATCATCATTGTGTAACGTGGTCAATGAAGATTAGGGTCTGAGATTTCACGTGTCTGAGGCGTTCTCAAAACTTGAATTTGATCTCATACTATACTCAGCCACGAGCTTGGCAAACAATGAGGATTCGTTCTCTAATAACTTGCCTGGAGTGTCATATTCAGCAATGAGCCCTGTAGTATAGCAAACAAAAGAAAGTAAATAGCAAGAATTTCCACCACCGTTTGCTCAAAAAATGCATATGTTGATTCGTACCGTGTTCTAATAGTAGGACCATGTCACTATCAAGAACAGATGTAATCCTATGAGCGATGGTTATAACCGTGGAATCAGTGAAGTGCAGCCTTAGAGTTTGCTGAATTAAATTATCAGTTGCAGTGTCGACAGATGCTGTAGCCTCGTCTAGGACAAGGACCTTGCTTTTTTTTAGTAGCACGCGTCCAAGACAGACCAGCTGCCTTTGACCTACGCTCCAGTTCTCTCCATTCTCAGATACTGCAGCAATCCAAAAGAATATAAGCATTATAAGTGTCACAGCTTTAAAAGTGGAAATCATCGGAACATGATGTGGTTCTAACCTGTAGAATATAGTTTGCCTTCTTTCTTCCTAACTTCGTCTCCTAGCTGACATTTGTCAAGCACCTGAAGCATAAAATTAAATTAAGTTTTTCAATAAGTAAAAGTTTTCATTTTCCTATGTGAAACGAAAATCCTCAAAATAGGCAAACCAAGCTGTTACCTCCCAAATTTGATCATCTGAATGCTCCTCAAGCGGGTCTAGGTTGCTGCGTACAGTCCCCTCAAACATTGTCGGATCCTGTGGAATTATACTCAATCTAGACCGCAGATCATGCAGACCAATTGAGGAGATGTTGGTACCATCTATTTTTATCTGTCCAGCAACAGGATCAACTATGCGGAAGAGGGTCTGTATTAAAGTCGATTTACCACTGCCTGTCCTACCAACAATTCCAGTCTTCTTCCCACCAAAGAAAGTGCATGTAAGCCCTCTCAACACGAGAGGCATGTGGGGAGCATATCGAACCTATAAAAGTTTTCAGATATATCAACACATACAATGAATTAACAATAACTCCATCGACCTGCATAACACCAGAGAACAACTCAATTTACCTGAAGATTGTTAAACTCAACCTCTCCACGAGATGGCCAATTAGGATCTGGTCTACTAGACTCTATGATAAGTGGAGGTTCACTTGGAAGACCAGCATACTGAAGTATTCTTTCGACGGAAATAATTTTATTTTCCATCATACAAAGATTCCATACAACCCAAGCTTGCAGTATGTTCAGATTAAGTCCGTATGTAACAGCTAAGCCAGCAACACCTGTAAGGGAAAGAAAAAGGAGAAAATGTATGTGAGATGTACTCTTTAGAATCATTTAACAAATTTGAAGGAATGAAAACCTGATGAAGATAGAGCACTTACTTGGATTGATTGTTCCAACAGGAAGAGAGATCAAGAAAATCAATGCGAAAGCAAAAGTGATCAGAGATAACATATCCAAACGCATGCAAAGCCACTCCATCGCAGCAGCTGTGTGAAACTTAGGCCGAGAATAATTGTCTATTAATCTCATACTTGCATCCTGGAATCTAGATTCCTGATCGAAACTTCTAATTGTGCTTGATCCTGAAATTGTCTCGGCGAAGTGCTGTATTACTGGAGCTTTGCATGTCCCATTTAGACGTGCCAGTTCTCGTGCTGCAGGGATGTAATATTGCTGCAATTAAACAAAACACATCACTTAAATTTAATTCATGTTTACATACGTCGCTAAAGTTATAAATTCAGAGAAAAGAACAAAGCAAAGTACCAACCTCCAACCAAATGCAAATTGCAATGACTGGGATAAAGACTATGAAGACCTGCCATGCGACTTGTGACATTACTGCAATGATTCCTATAAGCTGTATTATTGTGAAGGCAAAGGATCCAACTTGAAAGGGAACATTTAGATCGATTGCACTTTGATCTGTCGATGCCTGTTGTCATACCAAAGCACATTTGAGCAAATTCCGAAGTTACTAGTTAGTTTTCGATAATATTCATTGGTCATGTAAAGAAACAAGTGGTAAGTAAGGAAATGTAATCATTCACTTACTCTATTTAGAATCCGCCCACTTGGTGTGGCATCGAAGAATGACATTGGAGCACGGAAAATGCAATGATGCATTTTATGGAAAAGCAATGAGGCAGTCTTATATCCAGCGGTAACAAGAAGCATAGATCTAGCGAAGATGCAAAAAGCACTTGCAATTCCTAACGCAACATACACAATGATGAGAGTAGAACTGGCAACAGGAGATGGATCATTCTTCGAGACGGGGGTTGCCCAAGCCATCCAATAATTGCTTCCAATTTGAAGAAGCTGAAAACCAGTTTGTGCCAAAAGTACAATTGGGACAAGGGCACCTCCATATGCAGTTGTTATATATTTCCAGTAAACTGAAAAGCCAACACTACCCTTCTCTCTTTCTTCCTCCTGAACAATTTGTCCCTTTTGTCCATCAGTATCATAAACTTTACCATTTTGGCAATCTGAAGTCTGTTTATCCTGCATGGTGGAGTTATCGCCAGTCATTCCACTACTTTCCTCGCTCTTTCTCAGTGCTTCTCCCTTAACCGTGTCAATTGCTGTTAAAGCTTCTTGGTGAGCACCGACAAGTTCCATGAAATCACTACCTAGTTTGAGAAGATCGTTGTATTTCCCAGCTTGACTGATCTTTCCATCTTTCATGACCTGAGAAGAAATGTCATATAAAATGAGTCAAACTCAATGTACAATAAACAAAAATTAATTACTCGAGGAAATACAAGGAAGTACCAAGATCAAATCTGCAGCAGGCAAAAACTCCACTTGATGAGTAACGTATAGAACTGTTTTTGAATTCAGTAGCCCCATTATACATTCCTGCAATTAAAAAATGGGTCAATCAAGGCTAGGAAAAAAGTATCAAACGTGAAACTAAAGCATATGAAATGACTTACAGTGAAGAGATGGGTTCCGGTATGAGCATCCACAGCACTGAATGGATCATCAAATAGGTAAACATCAGCGTCTTGGTAGAGAGCACGTGCAATCTGTATTCTCTGTTTCTGTCCACCACTCAAATTTATGCCTCTCTCACCTATGACTGTTTGATCACCAAAAGAGAGAATTTCCAGGTCTTTCTTTAAGGAGCACGCTTCAAGAACTTTATCATACTTCTCCGTCTGCATCTCTTTACCAAATATTATGTTCTCTTCTATCTTTCCACTCTGTATCCAGGGCGTCTGTGCAACGTAAGCTTTCGTTCCACCGAGTTTAATAGTCCCTGATAATTTGGGCATCTCCCCTAAAATGCTAGAGAGTAAGCTTGATTTTCCAGAACCAACAGTACCACAAATGGCAACTCTCATGCCATTAAGCACTCTAAGATTTACATCCTTTAGAAGTGGAGTGGAGGATGATGCATCCCACGCAAAGTTCCCATCAACAATCTCAACTGCTACATCAGAACTTCCTTTTGGAAGCTTCTCTATGACATCAGGCTGCAAGTCCTCAAGAGAAAGGAAAGATGCAATACGATCAAGAGAAACTTTGGTTTGAGCAATCATTGAAATTGTATCTGGGAGATTGTAGATGGGCTCCTGGAGAATTCTAAATGTCGCAAGTGCAGACAATATCTTCCCAGATTCAAGTGGGATTCCCATAAGCATTGCAGCACCGAAGGCCGCCACAGAAACAAATGTAGGAGAAACCCAAAACACAAAAGTAGTCGTAGCTGATGTGTACACATATTTCTTCAACCATCCTGCCTCGATACTTCTGAGGTCCAAGATCCTAGACAGAAACTTCATCTCCCAAGCTTGAAGCTTGAGTATTCTCATATTTCTTAAGACTTCAGATGTAGCCTTCATCCTTTTATCTTTCGACTCCATGAGTTTCTCCTGAAACTTCTCCTGCAAACTCCCTAAAGGGATGTTTAACAACATCACTAGTACTGTAGCCACAAACGCTGCAATTGAAGCAATGCCAAGATTTTTATAGAGTATTAGCAACGCCAGACCAACTTGTATGATCACCATCCAAGGATCATGCATATACCAACCGAAATCACCAATCCTCTCAGCATCAACAGTCATAAAATTGATGATCTCTCCACTAGTATGGCTTTGCTTTGACTGACAAGAAAGTGTTAAACCCTTGTTGTAGATTTTGGCAACCAATGCTGCCCGTGCCCTATACCCTCCCTGCTGCACCTTGAAAAACCAATGCCTTTGTGCCAAAGACTCTACCAACTTCGCAACAAAGAATGTTGCAACTAAGAGATAACCTTCATTATCAAAATCTCGTTTTCCATTCAGATACTGAACTAAAGTATCGATGAGGTAAGGGCCAACGTAAGAAGCTGAAGTATAGAGAAGCACAAAGAATGCTGATAACGCTATTTCCCTCCACGCGGTGTAAATTAAAGCCTTCACCAGCATCAACGTAGTCACACGGTTACTACTACCTCCTCCACCACCTATGGATTCTAGTTTTTCTCTAAAAATCGGAAATGACCCTCTAACACTATCATCACTATGAAGCTGAGGAACATCCTCAAGGTCTAATGTCTTCTTGTAGCCAGCAGATATAAGGGGCCTCATCCAAGAGAAAGTAAAACGACTAAAAATGTTAGCATTGGCATAAGGGGTCACAGTTTGATCCCCACTAGACTTCTTTAATTCTATACCATTCACAACACTACCATTCAAAAGGGGTTCCTCAAGAATGCTCCCTTCACTCTCTTTTCTAACAACAAACCCCACAACACAAAAGAACAACCCCATAACAGTGAAAACAACATCAGGTACCCAAAATTGAATCTTTTTACCATAAACAAGGTCTATAACTAAGCAATAAGAAGAAACAAAGAGGAAAACCCCCCACCATACTCTTAAAACAAAAGGGTATTTGTTTTCACCTGAATCAACCAACTTGGTGTTCAAGAAAACAGAAATTAACAACCAAGCTAGAAACTTTGATGCAAAATCAAGAAAAGTTACAATCTTTTCCTCTGACCAACCACTTGTATACCAATAAAAATGAGTTAACAAACATAACAAAAAACTAAAGATGACAAGACCTATAGAACAAAACAAGGTTTGTTTATAATACATAAACCTAACATTCCTAGTACTCTGTTTTGTGTCAGCATTGTTACCATTATCATCGTTCTTGATTTTTTTCCAAACCCATAAACCAAGAATCACAAACAACAATCCCAGGTGAAAAGAACAACTAATTAAACGTAAGAAAATTGGGTTTGATAAAGATTCATCAACACCTACATACCTCAAAGATTGAAAATAAGACATGCCCTTCAACATATTTGCAATTTCCATGATGTTTTTTTGATGTTTTAGAGGTTAAAGGTTTAGTTTTTAAGAGACACGTCTGGTTATGGGGCTGTTGTTTATGAGTAAATATATATATATATAGTACTGTGTTTGGGTTTGGATTTTGATTTTTATAAAAATAATTCCCAATTTGATTTGATTTGATTGATTAATTATTGAATATCTGTGGAAAAATAGGAAAAAATGGAAGGATATACGTGGTGGCCAAGACTCTGTTGATGGAGAGAGGAAGTGGGAAGAAGAAAATATAAGTCCTCTTTTTTGTTTTATTTGATAAATTATTCGAGAGTTTATTGATTCGATTAATTTAGATTAGTATTCAATGAAGCATATATTGTGTAAGTATTAATTTTATAAGTTGAGTTTGAGTATGTTATGATGTATATAGATAGTAATCTTTTTGAAGAAGAGGTTATTGACTTGATTAATCTAGATTTATATTTTGTGTTGTATATGGTTATTAAAACTCGAATTTGAAAGTAGTGACGAGTGTAGCACATATTGTGTGACAGTGCGAGTATTTTAACTTTTATACACATGATAAATAATAACATACTTAATTTAATCTCATAAGTTAATTTGAGAAGGGTTAGAATGTACATAGATCGTATTCTTATCTAGTTATCTTTATAAATGAGAGGTTATTTTCGAGAGACTTTCAATCAAATTTGAATAAAAATGAAAACTTTTGTATATTATATGTTATATCGGAACTCATTAATAATACTTATAAATATCAAATTTATATATACTTGAAAACTCTGATTAAGAATGAAAATTATATAAATATCCATTTATATCCCTTCATCATATTTTTTTGATATTTGGGAAGGGGTTTACGGTAAAATATTACTACTTGTTTAGAAACAAGATGAATGCCATACAAATTTATAATTTTTATAAAATTATTTCAAACAATGTTAATTTTTTTTAATTTTCCACCAAGTGTTTAAAATCCGCATTGAAGTGTTAATTAAATTCAAATCGTGTATTATAACACTCAGGTGGCGCCTTGGATTCAAACTTGAAACCTCAAGAGTGAATTGCTCTAACTATGCCCCTTTCTTCTTATCAATGATTCAACATTTTTCTCAATTTCTGTTAAAAAAGTTTTTATTTCCTTCCTATTTGGTTGGGGTGGCGGGGGAATAGTTTTTGCAATAAATAAATTAAAATTGCATCTTTTTAATAGTAATAAATCTTAAAAAAAGAAAGAAATTACAACTCCCAACTAAATGGAAGTGCTTATTGGAATTGTTAATAATGTCATTTTGGGGAGTTGCATACGCCAAGTCGCCAATATTGAACCAGTAAAGCATAGTATATTAATTTTAGAAAGTGCTAAATGGCCAGAAAATTTGGTTAGAATTTGACTAGAAAATTAAAAATATTATGATATTTTTTTATTTTAAAAGAAACTGATCTTTTTTTCATTTTTTAGTTAAAAAATATTAAAGTTAAAAGGGTAAAAATATTTTAAAAAGTAAAATAACATAGATAAAATATCATTCTGGCAAAAAAAAAAATTTCCTTTAATTTTTATGTGCATACACTTTTTCTTATTTGTTCAAAAGAGATAACGATTTTAAGATAACGATTTTAAGATAAAATATAAATTTATATTAATTAAATTAGTTTCGAAATATATTTTACATTAAAATAATAGAGTTATATATAAAATATATCTTTATTTATCTCATTTCGATTATCGATAGATTCTGAACTTGTTATCTAGCGGGACCATCGTAACTAAATTTCTTCTTCTTCTTTTTAAAAGATAATCTCGTGCTCCTTTCCTTTTTACTTTTTGTTTTTGCTTCTAAATTTTTAAAGAATAATTAATGTTTTCTTTTTTTGTCCATACAGGCACGGAACCACATGAGTGTGGAGTTCATCTGACTTTCCTTTAAAAGAAAACAATTTTTATATATATAATTGATCTTAAATTTTGTTGACTTTATTATAAATTTATATTTTAAATTATTTTAATAATAATTCTAACTCCGTCACTAATATAAGTCGATAACTTTCAACAAGGACCAGCAATATAGTAGTGCAGGCTTGTACCGCAACTTTTCTGCTCTTGTTTCTTTTTATCTTTTGAGTTAATGGAAGATGAGGTTTCAACTTACTTTTTTTTTTTCGTTTTCATTTAGTGTTCGATATTTATATTAGAGCTCGATTAAATTTGAATTTCGAAAAGTTCCACATTAAGGGGGTAAAATGCTCCTTAACAAAAACGACTCTGTACTCAGGAGGACTCAACCTGAAATTTAATTTTTTTTTATAAAGACAGTAATAACTAGTATGATCTATTATTAAATTCTCCAAAAATTAATATATGAAAGTTTTGTGAAATAGTAATTTTTTTATAAATTATATGAATTTTCAAATAATTTTATGGGTAATAAGTTGCAACTAATAATCCTATTTGTTTTTATAATTAAAATATTTGAATTTGAATGTACGTGATTATTGGAGGTTGAACAGAGAATTAAAAAAAAAGGTAATACTCAAATAAATCATTAAACTATCACGACTTAATAATTAAAAATTCTGTACACAACATCTGAATAATTTAAACATATTATTAATTAAGATCAAATAGATTGAGACTTAAAAAAAAGAATTTTTTTTTTTCCAAGAATCCAATCCCAATTCCCACATATGCATGAATCAAGGAGAAATTTTCCCAATAGAACATTTTATATATATTTTTGGTTTTCCACCCAAATTGGAAGTTTCGTTTGAAGCTAAAGTGCTCTTTAATAAAAGCAACTTCTTATTTATGAGAACTTGAACTCAAATTCGAATTCAAAACATCTGATTATTAATGAAAAAATATTTATCACACTATCATAATATTTATTGATTTTTTACTGCCCTACGTGTTTTGAAATATCTTTACTACCCTACATGCTTGAAAAAATTATCTTTTTAAGTACTATTTAACTTCATTTCTCATAATTGTATTACTATTCAATTTGTCGATGAATTTTAAACTCAAACTAATATTATCTCTTCTTGACGATCAAGTAAATTATGAAAAAATGAACCCACAAAAATTAGGAATGGGTGTGTGGGGTTGGACCTTGCAGCTTACGGCTAAATCAGTAAAGTGCCCCCCATTGCCTCAATAATTTTAAAAAGTAAGGTAGCTATCGAAAAACTAAATTATTGAATCGAGATTGAGATTTATCATATTAAAAATTGATTGACTTAAATTGAATTAAACTATGAAAAATCTATATTTTATATTTATTTTCAGTTATCAATGATCGTATTATTAAAATCAAACTTTAAAATATCAGACTCATGAATATCTTAGAGAATATTCAACAAATGGAAATGGAATAATTGGCTTAGTGCAAATATGACGATGCACCCAACAAATAAAAGTCGTATACATGTTTGACTTGTGTGTACCTTGGTGGAAATTTACCAACCATGCATGTTGCCTTCTTTTTCTTTCTCGAATTTTTTTTAAATTTGTGGTCTAACTAATCTGAATTTTTAGCGTATCATCGTCATAAAAAATAAATATTTTGTTTATTAAGAATCTTTGGGTTCTCAATAT
Organism: Solanum chiquidenum; assembly: GCA_029582725.1. Lineage (NCBI taxonomy): Eukaryota > Viridiplantae > Streptophyta > Magnoliopsida > Solanales > Solanaceae > Solanum > Solanum chiquidenum. The sequence goes on from JAJOOS010000511.1 coordinate 65,105, forward strand.
TAGATTCAAGATTTATATGTGATAGTTTGCTACAAAATGTTGACATACACATATAAAGGCGGAGCTAAAGTCTAGTTTGAATTTAATAAAAATTCATAATTTTGCCAAGACTCTATATTCGTGGTAAAATATCGCCTAATATATTTAAGTAATTTATTTAAAACTTAATAATCTACATTTTCTAGTGTTCGACTAGACGTCATAATCAAAAATTCTAAATCCAATATTTTGTAGAAATAATGTAAAAAAATTAAATCATCAATAATAACTACATGTCTCAGTCCCACTTAATTGGGATCGACTATATAGATTATCAATTCATCATTTAAGCTCTTATCATATCATTATCTTAATAAATAAATAAAACGTAAACACCCTACTTCTATTTTTAATTTTAAAAAATACAATAGAATGAAGTTATAAATTAAACAAACATCTTGTTAATGGGAGTGGAAAAGTCAACTATTGGATGTGAGTGTCGACCAAGAAATGAATTAAATCTTATTTTATCATTTTAAAGACAAAATCATGACCAAGGACCATACGAAAAAAAGCAAAATGCCAGAATGTCTAGGTGAGCTTGATTTGAGACCATAATATTATAATTCGAGAAAGTCGTCAACGAGGTGATTAGACATGATATGATGATTTATCAAAATTTGAATATAATTATAATCTGTGGATATAGAATATGAAAAGTTAATTAGAATAGACGTGAATATAATCGAATGATTTTCTCTTTCTTATTAAAGAGCATAGTTAATTATTTTTTTGTCCTTTCTACTTCTCAATATTTATCACCAATATCAAAAGATTCTTTAATTTATTGGGAAAATGAGAATTGTACCAAAAAAAAGAATTTTTTTAGGGGAAATGAGAAGTTAATGTCGATGGGATATTGGGAAGTGATACCCTTAATTAGCTAGTTTTTCCCCAAAAAATTGGCACTTATTTCTCTGGCTCTGTCCAATATATGAGTACAATATTATGTGCATTCATTAATATGTTCTGTGGCAAACTCAGGCCAAACACATGCACAGCCCCTCAAACTTGTCCCTATTTTTTATTTTGGCACTCCAACTTAGTCTTGTTCCATTTTAACCTTTAAACTTCATTTTTTCTGTTCCACTTTAACATGAAATACTATTTTTATGATTTCTTTATTTTATATATATTCTTCAAATGCAACTTCTTATTTTAAATCGACACGTGTCAGTTAATTTTAGTTAAAAAAATTAAAAATTAACAAAAAATAATTCTTTTTAAAAAATAATAATT